>PVHP010004792.1:0-69148 GCA_004024765.1 Zapus hudsonius | reverse complement strand
AAAACAAAACTGTGTGTGTGTGTGTGTGTGTGTGTGTGTGTGTGTGTGTGTGTGTGTGTGTGTGTGTATAAATCGTTAAATTGGGTCACAACATTTATGTCACAGAGCTAAATAGACACAACACAAACTGGGCATGGTGACACACAGCTGTAATCCAGCTGTTAATAGGCATAGGCTGATAAAGAATTGAGAATTTGAGGGCAGTTTAGGCTACACAGTAAGACCTTATCTAAAAAGAAAGTAAAACAACAGCAAAACTCACTGCACTTTGAACATTTTTCATGTTTGTGGTAGTGGTGGCTATTATAAGAATTCCGTTCAGGCTGAAGGTAAATTCCAGATCAGTACGGAAGTAAATAGCAGAGCTGGCAGTTATTTGTTGGTGTTTCATGGTTTTGTTTAGCTACTTCTCCTGTGTAGCAAATTAAAGCAGTCTCGAACAGTGAGGGGATCTTGTTACTTAGAGTACCATTAAATGATGATGTCAAGTGACCTTAAAATCAATATAATGGAAAATTGTCCTCCCTATCCTCAAACATTTAATTTGCTGTTTCTTTATCATGTATCATCATTCCTGGCTTTCAAGGTTAGAGGAGATAATCAGTTTTACTATACTGTTACATTTTCACCCAAACTATTAACTGAAAGACCATCTTAGATTTGACAAATGAAATCTCTTTTTATTCCCAAGAGGAACTTATTAAACCAATGAAGTTCAAAATTCTAATTCCTGTTCTTTTCTAGTATGTACTGTTTTCTTCATCTTGAATAAACACACAATCTCAAAAAAACTACAAGGCAAATAGACTCATTTTAATTAGTGGCTCTATATACAGAATTTTATCACCATGAAATCTATAAGCCTGAAAGGGAATAAATATTTATACTTGCAGCTTCATGTCAGCATTACCTACTATTTGAAAAGCTATTTCTACTTCACTACTATTTGAAATGTAAATGAACCCCCCTGTGGTGGTTTGAATTGACGTCCCTCATAAATTTGCATGTTCTGAATGTTTGGTCCCAGTTGATGGCAATTTGAGAGGTGGCGCCTTGCTGGAGGAGGGGTGTGGTTACTAGCTCCTCCTTGTAAGAGTTCAGCTCACTTTCCTGCTGCTATTTTCCACCTGCTGTGGCAGAGGTGATGTCCTCTGCTCATGCCATGCTTTCCCTTGCTATCATGGAGCTTCCCCTTGAGACTTTAAACCAAAATAAAAACTTTCCTCCCACCAGCTGCTTTTGGTTGGGTGCTTTCTTCCGGCAATGAGAAGACAACTACAATATCTTCTTCCCCAAAAAAATCATGTCAGCAGCAAAAAATACACCAGTTTCCTACCTAGGAGAACATCTGCTCAGTTACATAGGAAATGCGGACGAGACATATACATGTTTTTTTTGTGACTGGCATTAATTTTTTTCACACAAAGATTTTTGTTTTTAAAGCCAATCTCATTTTTATTTTCTTGTTGTTTTTTGTAATATACCTTTAAGGCATCCTCAAATACTAAGTAAAACTATTGTAAATATATTTATTTTCAATCAGGGAGAGAGGGAAAGAGAGCGGGAGAGAAGGAATTGGCATGCCACTCCAGACACATGTGCCATTTTGTGCAACTGGTTTATGTGGGTACTGAGGAATCAAACCCAGGCTGTCAGGCTTTGCAAACAAGTGCCTTTAACCATTGAGCCATCTCTCCAGCTCCACTGACTTTTTTTTTTTTTTTTGTTTTTCGAGGTAGGGTCTCGCTCTAGTCCAGGCTGACCTGGAATTTACTATGTAGTCTCAGGGTGGCCTTGAACTCACTGTAATCCTCCTACCTCTGCCTCCCCGAGTGCTGGGATTAAAGGCGTGTGCCACCACGCCCGGCTTCCATTGACTTTTTATTTCAAGGCAAAAAGGCAAAAATTAAGCCAACCATAGGGATTCTGGAAACAATAGCAAAACCTGAGGTTTTTTTGTTGTTTTGTTTTTTGAGGTAGGGTCTTGCTCTAGTCCAGGCTGACCTGGAATTCACTATGTAGTCTCAGGGTGGCCTTGAAATCACGACAATCCTCCTACCTCTGCCTCCCTTGTGCTGGGATTAAAGGCTTGCGCCACCACGCCTGGCCAAAACCTGAGATTTTTATATCAATGAAGGAAGCGTGTGATAAAGGAAGATTTTAAAAAATGTTTAAGTGTACACTACAACTCAGCACTTGGGAGGTAGAGGCAGGAGGATCACTGGAAGTTTGAGGCCATCTTGGTCTAAATAACCAGTTCTAGGCCAACCATGTATGCAAGGACCATGTCTCAGAAACCAACACAAAGCAAAAAGCCAGGTGTGGTGCCAGTCATCCCAGCACTTGGGAGGGATAGGCAGGAGGATCAAGAGTTCATTTCCAGCTTCAGCTGTATAGTGAGTTCAAGGGCAGCTTAGGCTGCATGAGATCTTGTCTTAACCCTACCCTGCCCTATCCTTACGAGTAGGAAAAAAAAAAAAAGAAATCTTAATTGATTCTAAAAAGCTTTTTTAAACTTGTTGGAATAGCTTTTAAAAAGTGTGACTGATATTGCCAAAATTTGGAAGCTGTGTAATTTTTTTTCAAGGCTTTACTGTACTTTTACAGGTTTCTTTTTAGCCCAAGCTGACCTGGAACTCATGCTATATCCCAGGCTGGCCTTTAACTTATGGTGATCTTGCTATCTCAGCCTTCAGTTTATTGCCCTTTTTTCTTTTCTTCTTTCTTTTCTTTTCAAGGTAGGGTCTCACTTCAGCATGGGCTGGCCTGGAACTCATTCTGTAGCCCAGGCTGGCCTGAAACCCACGATGATCTTCCTACCTTGGCCTCCACACCTTGCTTGTTGACTTCGCTTATGCTACAGCAGGAGCTGCCCCTGCTTCATTTCGGCTGGTGTGGATGGTGATCACGCCATGCCCACATCCAGAGAATGATCTTAGGGTGCTTAGGTTATTAAAATATGTTTAATAGTCTAATTTCTTCTCAGTGTCTCAAAAATAATTAAGATGAAAGACTAGATAAACCCTGTTGCTAGAATGAATAATTAATTGGTAAACATCCTAGAAGCCGAGGAGGAAAGCAAAAGATGTGGGCTTATAAAATCATTACTGTCAGATAAGGAAGCATAAAAGTTGAAGCAAAGAAATTTTTTTCTCCCCCCCCCCCCCGAATATAAGGATAATTTATTTTGCATTCTTATCCCATGTAATCAGTGAGTAATGATACTGGTAGTCTATTCTCTTATTAAAGCGATATACCCATCTTGGCACTATAAATGAAAAAATTCAAACAAATCAGAAATATATGCATTAAATAAAGTCGTCTTCATTGATACTAATCTTGTCTAAGGAGACAACCATTTCTCAGCCTTTCAAAAAGAGGTGATAGAAAATTACTGCTGAGTGTCATTTTTGTGGAGCTATACTGTGTTTAGCAAACATTGGGCCTGTGGCAGATACACAGCAGTGAGGCACCATTTATCCCCTTAGGGGTTAACTCATTCTGTCATTGGCTCCTCATGTATACTGGGTTGGGGAATGTAGCCTATTGGCAGAGTGCTTGCTTAGTGTATGAGGCTTTGGGCTTGATTCCCAGCATCACTCTCATACCTACATAAATGTACTGAGTACATGGTGGTCAACCTGGGAGACTCTAGGTATACATACAATTAATGTTGTAGTCGGAGAGCTTATTGAACTTGGGAGCACCAAGGAGGAGAAATTTGTTTTCTGTGGGAAGGCTTACCAGAGAGAAAAAACATTTATGGTAAGATTTAAAGTCAGAACCAAAGGTTGGGAAGATGGTTTAGTTTAAAGGTTTAAAGGCCTACACTTGTAAAGCCTAATAACCCAGGTTCGATTCCCCAGTGTCCACGTAAAGCCAGATGTACAAAGTGTTGCATGCTTCTGGAGTTCATTCACAGCAGCAGGAGGCCCTGGTGTACCCATACTCACTCTCTCTCTCTCAAACCAAAATATTTTTTAAAAATACATAAAATAAAAAAGTCAAGCCAGGCATGGTGGCACATGCCTTTAGTCCCAGCACTCAGGAGGCAGGCCGATGTAGGAGGATTGGCCAGCCTGAGACTACATAGTGAATCCCAGGTCAGCCAGACCTCGGAAAAACCAAGAAGAACAAAAAAATAAAATAAATAAAAAAATAAATAAAAGAAAGAAAGAAAAAGAAAAAGACAAAGAAATAAAGTCAGATCCCACCTAATAATTGGGGAAGGCATTCTAGGTAGGAGTAGCAAACTCAGAGGATGGGAGGAATAATCCAGTGTATATGTTTGAGTGATGATAAGTGGATATGACTCAGGGCAGGGGAAGTTTGATGGAAAAATGAAGCTGTAAAAAACATTAGCGGTGTGGCTCATGCTTACAATCTCAGTCCTTAGGAGATGGGCAGGAGAATGGAGCATTTGAGACTAGTCTGGGCTGCATAGTGAAATCCTGTATTAAAAAATTAAATACAGGGCTGGAGAGATGGCTCAGCGGTTAAGGCACTTGCCTCCAGTGCCTAAGGCCGTGAGTTCGATTCCCCAGGACCCACATAAGCCAGACCCACAAGGTGGTGGCCCTGGTGTGCTCTCTCCTTGAAAATGAATAAAATATTTAAAAAAATTAAATACAATTAAAATATGAGTTGTGTCCAGTAAAGAAATTTGAACATTTTTGTAGGAAGGCATTAAAGCAGTGTAAGAAAGGTGTGTGACTGATATTCTTAACTGGTGGGGTTCTAAAATGCTGACCCTGGGAGAGATTTGAGAACACTATGCTGACCTAGGTAAGAGGGTACAAAGTGGTATCTGTGGGCTGAGAGGACAGAATAAAGGATAGACAATTATTATTATTATTATTATTTTTTTTTTGGTTTTTCGAGGTAGGGTCTCGCTCTAGCCCAGGCTGACCTGGAATTCACTATGTAGTCTCAGGGTGGCCTTGAACTCACAGCGATCCTCCTACCTCTGCCTCCCGAGTGCTGGGATTAAAGGCGTGAGCTACCACGCCCGGCAGGATAGACAATTATAATCTAAGTTGTTTGGAGCAAGAGATGATGGTTATAGAGGAAAGAAACTCCTTTTTTCTTGTATTTATTTGGCCCAGGAAGTGGGTCAGTTCTTCATGTTCTTACTAGAACTTCTAAGCAATTATATTTCTCATTTTGTTTCTTGTAAGTAATAGTCATCCTAGCAAATACCTTAATGAACAATGAGTGTATTTTCATATACAAAGGACTCTAGTTTTATTTTTCTGAGGTTGGGTCTCACTTTAGCTCAGGCTGACCTGGAACTTACTCTGTTGTTCCAGGCTGGTCTCAAACTCACAGCAATCCTCCTGTCTCTGCCTTTTGAGTGCTGTGATTAAAGGTGTGCACCACCACTATCGGCCCTATTTTTGTTTTTTAAAATCTTTAAAAAAAATTATTTGTGGTTCTTTTGCCTGCCTCTCCTCGCTCCAGCCACAAGGATCTATGTGAGTCTGTGTCCCCTGACCCAGCCAGGCTGGGGGAGGGAGGCATAATACAATTTCTTGATCTGGGGGAACTTTTCTGTTTGCCTCTGCTTTCTAGTTTGGGGTAGCTTCTCATTTTAATTACATGTATAATTTTCTTCTGGTCTCTGAACCTACCTCTTGTGTGTTCCCTTGTACTCCAGATCTACCCGTGGGTACTCTCGCTAACTCTAGGCCTGCCCCTTGTATATTTTCTTTAAACTCTGGGTAACCATGATGTAACTCTCTATATTACTCATTTCTCCTGCATTTCTTGGTCTTTGCCTTGACATTTGCCCTCTCATTTCTTAGTCCAGTGTCTGCCCTCTTAACTTCCCTCCATGGGGAAGCACATGGCAGACACCGTGCATGCTCCTTCTAAGTCTCTCTACAAATACACCCAAGCTCTATTTTTCACATGTTTGTAGCTCTACCCTAAACTCTCTTTAAAAAAAAAAAAAAACAAACCTCAGTTTGTTTAGATAAACTTTATAAATTACTTTCTACCCTAAAACTTCATTTTTTTAAAATAAGCCTTACACTTCCAAACCTTGGACCAAATGAAATAAGTCTTGTGCAGCAAAAAAAAAAAAAAAAAAAAAAAAAAAAGCCTTACAAACTGACTATATAGAGTTATCTACATAAGAGCATGTTCTAGCTTTCCTTCTTAAATCCCAATTCCCCTTAACTCCACAATTTGTGGTTTCTCCATAAATAAACTTAATAATTCATAATTTTAAAAAATTATTTGTGGGGCTGGAGAGATGGCTTAATTGGTTAAGGTATTTGCCTGCAAAGGCAGAAGGATCCAAGTTTGATTCTCCATTACCCTCATAAAGCCAGATGCACAAGGTGACACATGTGTCTGAAGTTTCCCCCCATAAATAAACAAAATATTTAAAAGCTAAAAAAAGTTATTTGCATATTTTGTGTGTGAAGGACTGACAGCAGTGTTTCATATCTTGCTGAGTTCTGAACAGTTGCTTATTCTCAGTACTTTGACAGGTTTTGAGTCTCCCCGGTAGTCGCACAATATATCCATATCCATTTAGCCCAGCAAACTGTATTAGCTTCCCTCCCAGGACTTTACTCGGCATAGGCTTAATTTTTATTTTTATTTATTTGTAAGCAGGGAGAGATGGGGAGAGAGAGAGGGAAAGAGAGAGAGACAGAGAGAGAATGGGCTCACCAGGGTCTCCAGCTGCTGCTGCAAAAGAACTCTAGACACATGTGCCACTGTGCATCTGGCTTTATGTGGGTGCTGGGGAATTCAATCCTGGTCATTAGGCTTTGCAGGCAAGCACCTTAACTGCTGAGCCATCCCTCCAGCCCCTAGGCATAGGCTTTTGAAAAGTTTTCAGTACCAGGCATGAATTCCCTCTTATTGAGCAGACCATGGATCCAATTAGAGAGCCTTTGGTTACCCCTATAACAGACATGCTGCTATTGTACCAGAGGGCACATTGTGCCTGGCTGGTTGGTTTGTTGTGTAGTTTGCAGGTTTGCTGCTGGGTAAGCCTGTGGATGACTTTCCTGTCCCAAAAGCCTGCATAGCAGCATTGTAGCTAGCCAGCAGGGAGGAGGCGTTTAGCTTAGTTCATAGGTTCTGTCTTTTTGTTCCCATAGAAAAAAAGGTGGAAAGGTCCAACAGTAACAGAATACTGTGTATTCAGGAATCAGATGTTGTCCTCAGGCTTCTACTTATATTTCAATGGTTTGAGCTGAGTCATGTAGTACAGCTAGCTCTAGGGACATTATGAATCTGGCTTCCCCAGTCTAAGAGGCAAAGATGTATGTGGTGAGAATGGGCTTGAATGAAACTGCAGGTAGTTAAAACTAGACATTATCTTAGTATAGTTACCAAGTTCAAGGTCTCATCTAGGGTGACCAACTATCCCTGTCTGCCCAGGACTGTGGCATTTCCTAGGCAGCAGAACTTTCAGTGTTGTCACGTTAACAGTCCTAGGAAACCCAGGCTGGTCGATTATCCTGGTGTTTCCCACAGTCCTTCCTCTGTGTTCCAGAAATATTGAAGACAGTCATGTTTTTTCCTTAGACAATTTACCTTGAGAAATAAGCAGTACTGGTACAGGGGCACCAGCTAGAAGAAGAACTCCAGGAGAGATATTGAATGTGCATGAGATACTGGGCAACTTTGTTCCTAAATTCAGGCGCTCTGTTCACATTGCCAACAATTTGAGAGTCACGCTGTTCAAAGGAGCTCCCCTCCCCCTAACCAGGGTCTTGCTCTTGCCTTCCAAGTGCTGGGTTTAAAGGCACGTGCCACCATGCCTGGCCAAAGGAGCCTTTCCAATGGGACCAAATTTGTGTTCCCCGACAGTGCACATCTTGCCTGTCCCCACACCCTCTTTCTAAAAAAAAAAAAAAAAATTCCTGGTGTAGTCTTTAGACATGTTACTATCTTCAGGCAAATCTTTTCATTGTTGTTATTTAGTAAGTGCATACCTTTAAGTATTCGACTCAGTGGTTTTTGTTGTTTTTTGTTTGTTTGTTTGTTCAAGGCAGGGTCTTGCTCTAGCCCAGGCTGACCTGGAATTCACTGTATAGTCTCAGGATGTCCTTGAACTCATGTTGATCCTTCTACCTCTGTCTCCTGAGTGCTGGAATTAAAGGCGCGCACCACCATGCCTGGCTCCAACTCAGTGGTTTTTAATATATCCACAAAGTCAAATCATGCAACCATCACTATTATGTAATTCCAGAACACTTGAACAACCCTTTTCGTTAGCAGTCCCTGCCCATTCTCTGCTTCTCTCAGCCCCTGGCCACCACTAATCTACTTTCTCTGTATGGATTTGCCTACTATAGACATTTACTATAAAGAAACTCAAGGTGTAAGTGATCTCTTTGTGACTGGCTCTAAATTGTAGCATGAATCAGTATTTTATTCTTTTTGTTTATTTATTCATCACTTGACAGATATTTGGGTTATTTCTCTTTTCTGGCTAATATGAATAGTGCTGTTATGAACATTTGTATACAAGTTGGTTTTGTGTGTATATGTGTACATACACCTGTGCTTATTTGAAACAGGGCCTCACTGAGTAGCTCAGGCTGTCCTTGAACTTGGGATCCTTCTGTCTAGGCCTCCTGAGCCATTTCCCTAGCCCTTACTTTAGCTTTTTAAGGAGATTGTATCTATATCCCTTGGGTTATTATTGTTAACTCTCACTTGACTGCACTATTTTTCCAAGATTTGGGGGTTTTATATATCAGAGTTGCTCCCCAGTTGACTCCTCCTACCCCAGCTGTGGGGTTATTGTGAACCCTCACTGAGATCATCTGTGAAATGAGGTGCTACCCAGAGCCTGCACACCACTCTGGTGGTTGCCTGAGGAAGCCTTGTGTCTTTGCCTTTGGCCAGTGTCAACAACCCTGCCTTCTGTGCACAGCCGTTTGTCAACATACAGGAATCTATCTCATTCACAGATACTTTTTTTTAAAAATACTTAGCACATCATTTTTTTTTAATATTTCATCCATTCATTTTTCAAGCAGAGATATACAGATATATATATATATATATATATATATATATATATATATATATATATATATAGAGAGAGAGAGAGAGAGAGAGAGAGAGAGAGAGAGAGAGAAAGAAAGCACCAGGGCCACCACCCTATGGATCTGGCTTATGTGGGTCCTGGGGAATTAAACCAGGGTCCTTAGACACTGGAGGCTACTAGTGCCTTAACCGCTGAGCCAGCCCTTTTTTTTTTTTTTTTGAGATGGTTTGGCTGTGTAGTTCAGGCTGGCCTCACACTTCAATTCTCCTGCTTTAGCCTCCCAAATACTAGAACTACAAGGCATATGCTCACTTACAGAATTGTATGTTACCTTTAGTGAAATTGACATGTTAATCCCTTTTGCAAGAATTTCACCAGTTAGTACACAGGTGGGTCCAGTGTTTCAGACACCAGAGGCTCTCTGCTCACAGCAGACTGACTTCTAAGGTTGACCCTTGGTAGGTGTCCTTGGGAGGGGAAGTAGGGTTTTAAGATTTCTCTCCCCCTGCTCCTCTGCAGAGACCTATACTGGCAGTGTCTGCTGGGCTGCATGAGCTGTGTCTTCCCTTTGAGCTTCTCTGCCCTTCTGATTTCCCCTGCTTGCCCACTTCCCTGCTTAAACAGAGTCCTCTTATGTTTCCCCTCACTTTTCATTTTAATCTGGTTCACTTCTCTTTTCCTGAACTTCATCCTGAAATTAATGCATATTTTATATCCTTGCATGTTTGCCTTTTTGCCAATATTTGACATTAATTTCATTCTGCAGCCTCATCTGATATTCTGGAACTCAGGCTTGTGCCTCTTCATTCTAGCCTTTGATAATTAAGTTTTGTAAAAAAGAAGTGTGACATTCATTTATATTCTCTTATTAGTAAAGGTATTACTGGCTATGAGACTAATGCTGTGCATCTGCTGTAGCAAGTTGTTGCACCATGTGAATACTAATGCCATTGGGAAAGAAACCTTTCTTTGTTAAAGATTTTTGCTACATGGGCTTCATATTTCCAGACTTATCTCATAGTCATTTGTGGCTTTTTAGGCATGCCAGTAGAGATGCTGTAGTTAGCATGCCTGGATTCTGTTAGATAAACATTTTGTGAGATTGCTTACTCTAAGAAATTGTCTTTGTCTAAAAGTTAATTTCTTCTCTAATGTCTTAGTAAAGATTTTTTTTTCTTTTTTGGTTTTGTGAGGCTCTGGCCCAGACTGACCTGGAAATCACTATGTAGTCTCAGGGTGGCCTTGAACTCACAGTGATCCCCTTACTTCTGTCTCCCAAGTGCTGGGATTATAGGCGTGAGCCACCACACTTGGCTAAGAAATTCTTCAGTATTTAAAAGATCTGATAAATTGTAGCTAAACCATTTTGTTTTGCCTTTAAGACATTTTTCCCAAGGGCTGATAGTAATGTTTGCTAGGTTTACATACTTCTGAATTTTAAAAAGTCTGTCAGATTCAGTAACATGCTAATACTACATTTTTGATGACCATATGGTTTCCTTTATTAAAACCAGCTAATAAAGCTCGTCGCTGTGTACAAGAGAATGTATTCTCCATATCATTTATAGGGAAAGTGACTCATATAGTGCTTTCTCCTGAGTTTCTAAAAGTTTACAACAAAATTCCAAACAATTGGCAATGGACTTGAAATGATGCTTGTGTAAAGTGGAGGGCAGCACATGCTTCTCCCTTGGTTCTTTACTCAAGTCAAGGTCACAACATAGTTCTAGGTTTCATCTTTAGGGTATCAGTCTCTTTAGGGCCCTATACCCCTGTAGTTGAGGGACAAAGCCTTAAGTCCTTGGTAGTATTTCCTATCTTGTCACAGACCTCATATGTTCCCAGGAGAAAATAGCTTGGTTTCAGGATGACAAAAGGCTGTTTATGGACAATTGTGTCAAGTATTAAAGGATTACTATTATTTTAGGACTGAGACATAGCTCGAAGGGAAAATAATAAAGTTGACATCACCAAGGTCTCAAGTCTTAGCTGCCTCAACATCTCCTTTGACCTCTCTTCAGTAGGAAGTCATAGGCCTTAGGATCCAATAGGAAAACTCCTAAACCTTTGGATAGAGCCTGAACTGTTGAATGTAATGTGATCCCAGGCCAGAGGACACATCACACAAGCCTAATAGAATGAGTAGAATTAAGACTCTAAGTGATTTCATTATTGTGTCTTTTACCCCTAGTAACCCTTCTGCCTATCATTATCTAATTATGCTCTTTAATTACCCACACCTGTGTATTAGCCCTCTCCTGCTTCATTGTGAAGGGGAAAGAAAGTCTTTATATTGAGGTGTTGAAGCTTTGCTATCTGGGATTTTTATCCACTTGCTATTGAGTGAGCCTCAGTATTTCTAGAAGTTTTCACAAAGAGTAGACAATTTCTTTTCTGTAAGTCCCTTGCTTATGTATTTTGTCTATTCAAGAAGTTAATGGAGAGGGAGGAGATCAGAGTTGGCAGCATCCACAGGTTTTTTTACTTTTAGTTTATATTCTTTTTTAAAAAATATTCATTTTCAAGGAGAGAGAGAGAGAGAGAGAGAGAGAGAGAGAGAGAGAGAGAGAGAGAGAGAGAGAGAGAGAGAGAGAGAGAGAGCGCAAGCGAGCACCAGGGCCACCACCTTATGTGTCTGGCTTATGTGGGACCTGGGGAATTGAACCTGGGGCCTTAGGCATTGGAGGCAAGTGCCTTAACTGCTGAGCCATCTCTCCAGCCCTTACTTTATATTCTTGCTTGACATGTTCTTGGCCACCTTCTTAGCAGCAAACTGAACTCTTTGCAGACCCATGTATTTTGGGTGTATAGTCACACTAAATCCCCAGCTGAAGATTTTCTAGGACTTTTACATATCATACTCAATCTAGGACATTAAGAATTATATAAAGATTTGTTTTTTGGGTTTGTTTTTTTTTTTCCAGTTTTTCAAGGTAGGGTCTTGCCCTAGTCCAGGCTGACCTAGAATTCACTATGTAGTCTCAGGGTGGCCTTAAACTCATGACAATCCTCCTACCTCTGCCTCCCCAGTGCTGGGATTAAAGGCGTGTGCTACCACGCCTGGCTAAAGATTTGTTTTTTAAGTGACCATTAACTAGAAATTTTATGTGCCAGAGAGAGGATTCATGCAAATCCAGAAATGCATTGCCCTCTGCATAGCATATTAATTTTGGCAGCCAGATATAGATGGACATTTGCTGAGCTGGAATTTTCTTTTTTCAAGGTAGGTTCTTACTACCCAAGAACGAGCATGACCTAGAATTCACTATGTAGTCTCAGGCTGGCCTTGAACTCACAGAGATCCTCCTACCTTGACCTCTGGAGTGTGCATGTGCTGCCACACCTGGATGAGCTGAAAAACATTTTTTATTTTTTTGGGGGGTAGGGTCTTATTCTATAGTTCCAGGCTGGCCTCCAACTCATAGTGATCCTCCTACCTTTGCCTCCCAAGTGTTGGGATTAAAGGCATGTGCCACCAGGCCAAGCCTTATTTTTTTATAAATGGTTTTTAAGTAATCTTGTGATTAGTGGGTGATACAGATCAGGATTACATAGAAGGCCAGGCATGGTGTGGCCTTTAGGCCCAGCACTCAGGCAGCATTAGGAGGATCACTGTGAGTTTGAGGCCACCCTGAGACTACATAATAGATTCCAAGTCAGCCTGAGCTAGAGTGAGACCCTGAAAAACAAAACAACAACAACAAAAATACATAGAAAATCTACTTAGTATAATGGAATCATGAGCCACTCAAAGTTCTTGGTTTTGATCTAGAAGTTGAGTCTGGTTAAATCTGAATGAATAATGTTGCTATTAGATCCAAGGAAAAATTTTTTTAAAAGATGCAAGTTTATTTAGCTTATATGTGATCATTGAGATGGCAAGAACTGATTCCAGAGATAATTCTTATTATAATTAATTGAACAAATACTTATAAAATAATTTCTAGTTTAAAGATGTGTACTAGCCCAGCATGGCATATGTCTGTAAACCTCAGTACTTTGGAGGCTGAGGCAAGAGGATCACGAGTTTAAGGCCACCTGGGCTACATAGCAAGGCCCATTTCCCCAAGAAGTGTACTGACTGTTGTGGGGGAATCAGAAATGAGTGCAATTTAGATGGAACTACATATTTTTAATCATGCTGTGGACTCATTGCCTTGGAGGGGTAAGACGTCCAGAAGCTTTCCCCAAGAGAGTACAAAATGCCAGGTGGCTTCTTACCAGGCTGTTATTATTAGGACTTGGCTTCAGTATTCTGCAGGATGACAGGACTATGCTGAACAAGGAAGGGTTGTTTATTTCAGGAGACTCTTCAGTTGCATATCAGCTCTGACATTAAAGTGAATTTGGGATGGGGGGAGCATTGAAGTTAGATTGGGGGTTTCCTAGGTATACTCTGTGAGAAGCTCCCACATCTATTTAACAGGCTTCTCAGGTCATCAGGTCATCATTGTTCCCAAGAAAAGGCCTTTCTTGATACTCTGGGAAGCTAGAGATAGTAGTACCCAGACTGGAGCCCTCACCCATCCCATCAGATAACGTCAAGTTTGTTTGGCTTAACAACCAGAACCATCTAATGTATCCCTTACTTAGCACAGAAATTATTAGGTAAGCCAGAGAGCCTTCAAAAAGCTGTGGCAAGAATTCAACTTGTGGGTCTTGTTGTTGTTTTCCTTCCTCTCCTAAGTCTGGTAGGACCCACCTAAGCTCAGTGTTAGATTTGACTCTAAGAGGGAAACCCAGAGGCAAAGGAAAGTCATGGATAAATGGCTGCAACTTTTCTCACTCTGTGCTGCCACGGTGCTTGACCATTAAGAGCTGTTTTCTTGGCTAATTAAATGTGAACATATACCAGACAGCTAGGCATTCCTACCAGTTTCTGTCCTATCCACATAACCTGGTATGATTCAGGAACCAGAGCCCACTTAGCACTGTTTGAAGTCAGAAGACTTGGAACCTAACTGTCCTGAGCTTTGTCTAGCAGTTGGGTGAGCCTGCAGGCCTAGTGTGTAAGGCTGATATTCAGGAAGCATATGCTCTACCAAGGAAGGACAGTGGAGAGCTGACTCACTCCAATGCACATATGTAGGGAGAAGAGCCAGCCTTCCCTTTGGTTCCCTGGGGATAGAACCTGTCTCAAGTGGACTCTGTCTTGGCAGCTGTGACATCACATAGAATCTAATCATTATGGCTCTCTAATGGCCCAGGTGTACTTTTTTTTCAGGCCAGGACCATAGTTCTGAAGGTAGTATGTTACTTCTGAGTCTTAAGAGTAGAAGACAGTGAAGCACTCTTCTGACAGGGTGTCTTGGGCAGCTAATGAATAGAGCTATGGACATAGTAAGGTCTTGTCTTTCTCTGTGGCTTTTTAGTCTCTGGTCTTGAGCCACTGTTTCAGGCTGACCTGGTTGGCATGTAGATAGCTTGGAATGGCTTAGGTTTCTGCTCAAGACATTAAGAAGGGGAATTGGCTAGTCCTCCCTGAAGTGGTGCCCACAGGCTGGCAGAGCAGTGACTGGCACCTGTTCTTTTCAGAGGTGGGGTCAGAGAAGCTGTGTGGAGATTCTCTATTGTGCAGGTCCCATATTGTTTTAAGTACTGCCCAGCCAGTTTGCAAAAAAAAGTTTTATGATAGAAGAAAATATTGCCTGCATGTAAAACTTGGATATAGATGGGAAAAGTTTGTTTGAAGATTTGAAATGTCCACAGTTAAAGACAAATAACAGACTGGGAGAAAACAGGCCATGTATAATAGACAAAAAGTAAATATGGAGAATGTGAAGAACCTCTTGCAAATTAATATGAAAAAATTTAAAAAGGAAACATGATCAGTAATTATCAAGAGATGCATAGTAATTGAAAAGCATACATTAAAGCACTCATTTTTTTCTCCTATCAGATAGGCAAAAATTAAAGAAAATAAAGTAAAAAAAGTGAGTGAGTATACATTCATAAAGTGTGAATATCAGTTATTCAGACTTTTTTGGGTGGGTTTTTCAAGGTAGGGTCTCACTGTAACCCAGGCTGACCTGGAATTCACTCTGTAGACCCAGGCTGGCCTGGAACTCACAGCGATCCTCCCATCTCTGAGGTGCTGGGATTAAAGGGGTGCACCACCATACCCTATTCAGACCTTTTTTGCAGAAAGGCAGTTTGGTCATATCTAAAAAAACAAACAAAAAAAACCCACTTACCTTTGATTTGATAATTTTGTATCTAGTGAAATACAGGTGACCACACTTTTTTTTTTTTTTTTTTGGTTTTTCGAGGTAGGGTCTCGCTCTAGCCCAGGCTGACCTGGAATTCACTATGTAGTCTCAGGGTGGCCTTGAACTCACAGCAATCCTCCTACCTCTGCCTACCGAGTGCTGGGATTAAAGGCGTGCGCCACCACGCCAGGCCATCCCAGCATATTTTAATGGTACAATACTGGAAAGATTAAATGCACAGTGGTTTGGCTAACAGAAGATGTAGTCCCTAAAAAGAATGTGATGTAGGGGGCTGGAGAGATGGCCTATCGGTTGAAGTGCTTGCCTATAAAGCCTAATGATCTGGGTTTAATTCCCCACGTAAAGCTAGATGCACAGTGAGTGGTGCATGCACCTGGAGTTCCTTTGCAGTAGCTGGAGGCCCTGGCATGCCCATTCATATTCATTCTCTCCCTCTCTTTCTCTTTCTGCTTGCAAATAAATAAATTTTAAAGAATTCGGCATAGATTTTTTTTTTTTTTTTTTTTTGTTTTTCGAGGTTAGGGTCTCACTCTAGTCCAGGCTGACCTGGAATTCACTATGTAGTCTCAAGGTGGCCTTGAACTCACGGCAATCCTCCTACCTCTGCCTCTATAGAGTGCTGGGATTAAAGGCGTGCGCCACCACACCTGGCTGCAGCATAGATTTTTATACCACAAAAGACAGCTTTATATGGAAACTCTCAGAGATGTACTTTTAGTGGGAAAAATAACATATTTATCACACTTATGTAAAACAAATGCCCTAACTAGATTTATTTCCATATGCATTGTATTTTATTGATATGTGTTAAACATGTAAAATCTATGTATAAAATAAATTCATTTAGATTCCATGAATTGGATTTCATGGATTCTAAAACATACTCTTCAGAAATCTAATTAAAGTCACAGTACCTAAGAGTTGGTGGCATAGTCTGGTAGTTTAAGCTCTCTTTGAGTCTTGGTAAATGCACATTCTCAGTGGTAAGATCTTAGATTTGAGGAAAGGTGATAATATAAATTTAATGATAAATTAAATCAGGAGAGGGAAGAAAGGAATGAGGTGAGATTGAGGAGGTATCAGTGGAGGCTTTACCTCATCTGCAATATCTATTTTTTAAAGAATATTTATTTGCAAGCAGAGAGAGAGAGAGAAAGAGAGAGAGAGAGAGAAGAGGAAGGGGAGGGGATGGAGAATGAGCATTCCAGGGTCACCTGTCACTGCAGACAAAACATTTTGTGTGTCTGGCTTTATGTGGGTGCTTGGGAATCGAACACAGACTGTCAGACTTCACAAGCAAGCACTTTAACCATTGAGGTATCTTTTCAGCTCCAGCAATATCTGTTTTTGAATAATTCATTCTTTCTTTTTTCTTTTTCTTCAAGATAGCATCTTACTCTAGCTCAGGCTGACCTCTTGTGAAAAACAATTATTCTGTAATGAAAATGTACTGATATTAGAGAAGATGAAGTTGCTCGATGTCTGTGTCCCTGCAGCCATTTGTCTGCTTTGGGAGGTATGCTTGATATTTAGCTACCTCTGAGAACTTTAATTGCTTGGATCTAGTCTCAGCCAAGACATTTTTCAGCTCCATTAAGATGTGAAGTAACCGAAGGTTTCAGTGGGAGAGACTTGAGAGCTGAGGTCTGAGATGAGGAAGGAGCAGATTAGAGCCAGGGGCTAGCTGCTTCTTGGGAACCTTTGTGAGTTCTCCTGGAGAAAACCTATTCAGGCGGCTTCCCACTGTGCATAAGGGCATTGTATGGGGAGACTAAAAACAGGGCAAGTACTACTCAATGGCACTGTTTGGGTAAGGAGCCAAGCCCTAGTGGGAAAGAGCCAAGCAGAGGATTTAACAAGCCAGAGGATGACTGAGAGGCGGCTGGGCCTGTGGGCCTGAGGGCCTGGCTCTTGGGGCCTATCCAGGGGTTGGGTCCTTGAATGTGAATAGGACACAGTGTGGGTGTCTCCTCATCAGGAAGCTGCATGATGAAGATGAACATACAGAAGGTTGGCCTAATTGTGATGCTGGAAACAAAGGTGACTAGAAGGTTCTCATAGAACACCAGGGCTGTGGGAGGCAGAGAAAGGAGAGAGCATTCCTGAGAACTTGGGGAAGGCTTCTTGACTAGAGGAAAGGCAGAGTTTGGATGTGTGATTTCCAAGGAGGACGGTCTCACTGCTGCTCAGAGGCATCAAGACACATAGGAGGCAGCATGGATGTAGTTATTTTGGAGAATAGGTTTAGAAAAGGGAAGCAGCAGGAAGTAGATTCAGAAAGGCAGGGAAAGACCAAATCATGGTAAAGAGCTGAGCCAGGTTAGAATTTGACTATGCTCATGCCTGATCTTTGGTTACCATGCATTTTTGTACCATCATCTAAAAACTGTAGTTACTTCAAACTTATTTTCTAAGGTTTTTTTATAATATATGTTTAAGTTTTATGTTAACAGTACATAGAACCAGTTGTGTGTTGTTTTGTTTGTGTTTTGCATATAAATATTTGAATTTAAAAACTAATCTGTGCTGTAAACTTTGTTTTCCCTCTCTGCCATTCAGCCTTAGCAAGCAACCTCCTTCTCTTCAAAGGTCACCCTTGTATTTATCCTTTCAATAAAAACAAGGAGCCAAGCTTTATATGAAGAAGAGAAAAAGAGGTGAACCTGAATGTGAAAAGTTTACTGAGTGAAATTAGTGGAGTGTGGCCCTGCATGGTACAGGGAAAGCAGTTCCCTGTTACCTTTGCAGAGAGGTGTTGGCCTTTCCTTCAAATCTGACCATCATTCCGTTGCCAGCTTGACTCTGGGGCCAGCTGGTGTCACTGCCTCAAGTGCTACCGTTGGCAGAAGCCTCCTGAGGTCTGGTTTTGGCTCTGCAGGTACCTGCTGCTCTCAGCTGACCTTAGGAATCTGAAACTTGGGGAATCAGTTTTAGGTAAAGAAACTGTAGCAACTCTCACCTTTTCTGCCACAGTATAATTTATCAGATCCTCATGTTTTTTCCTGAATGGTACATGGGTTATTCATTTATGTCTGTGATGCTTAAAAAAAAAATAACAACTTTACAAATGCCACATGTATTACTTATCATTTTAGTAAATGGGTATTTTAATAAGCAGTAACTTTCAAATTCAAACATGACAATATGATATAACATTTAAAAAATTAAATAATCTCCTGCCATCTTGTCATCAGCTTTGCCTTAATGATTACAGCCCTTCTTGGAGCTTTCCTTTCTGTTGACTCTGACTGATAGTGGCAGACTGTGGTCATGCTCAGAGCTGTGCTTTTATGAAGTGTTTTTCAGTTGGAACAATATTGTCATATAATGTGGACTGACAGAGATAGAATTATCTTGCCAGTGTTACTTTTCATGCATTTTGATTTTTTTTTTTTTTTTTTTGGTTTTTCGAGGTAGGGTCTCGCTCTAACCTAGGCTGATCTGGAATTCACTATGTAGTCTCAGGGTGGCCTTGAACTCATGATGATCCTCCTACCTCTGCCTCTGGGATTAAAGGCGCATGCCACCACGCCCAACTACATTTTGAATTCTTAAAGGAAGAAGATAGGGACTGTTAGTAATGGACATTTGCTGTTCACTTTGGATGCCCACTGGTGAGCCATGATAGTAGAATAGAATCTGCCTTCTGCTATGAAGCCAGTGCAGTTCAAATAACCATTTCCTGTTCTTGCCTCTCCTAGGTCTTAAAGAGGTGGGCTTACTCTGTCTTAGCCTATTGACAGCTTACTGGGAGTTTGAATCTGGACAGTGTTAGAAAATGCAAAGATGGCGTCAATAGAATTGCTGAAACCACCAAGGTTTCTTTCCTGATAGCACATGTTAATGCAGGCAGGCTTGACCTTTCCTTGTATGTATGTGCACATTTTGCACTGATACCTTGAACTACCTTTTTTGTACAGAATCAGAACTTTGTGCATTTGTTGTTGGGCAGTTCAAACTATTAGCAGTTTATGTTCAGCAGTCTTGAACTCTTTCTGTGCAATACTACTTATTTGAACCATTGTTGGAATATTTAGTCATGTTGACTTTCAGACTGTCCTCTCTGGAATCAGAAGAACTATGTGGAGGTTCCTTGAGGGTCTGCTAACAAGAATGCCTCAGCTTGAAAAGCATGGTATTGCCCTTGTCCTTTTTCTGCCCTATCACTATAAAATATATGTGACAGAATGTCAAAGGTGAGTTTTCCTACTGTTTTAAATTTTGGCTCAGGTTCCTAAGCTGTAGATAATAGGTGCCAAGTACCCACACAATCTGAAAAGACATTCTAGAAGCATACATTGCAGTACTTGCCAAGTCATAGTAGCCAAATGGGTATAGTAGTGATTCCACTACCCAACCTGTGTGAAGAAAGGGTAGAAATGGATTCCACTGAGGGAGCTGCTAGGAGTAGAATGTTCTTCCTGGGAAGTCTGTGTAGTAGTCCTAAGACTGACATTCCTCTCACTTCACCTAAAAGCAGCAGCATGGCTGGGATAGTGTGTGAGGAGAGAGAGGGAAGCAATAGTGCTTGACATTTCCTGTGGGCTGGGTGGTGTGCACCTGGCTGCCCGCCAGGTGTAGAACCCCAACATGAAGAGGCCAGCATGGAAGTGCAGCCAAGGGCTCTCACGAGGAACAACTGTCATGTGGCCTCCAGTGGGAGGCCGTGACAAGATTGACTTTCCTTCCTTTCCTCGCTGCTAATACCAGAGAAGCTCCACACTGGATGCAGTTTAAGTTAACTCTGATATAAACCGTTGGACTTTCTAATACCTGAAAGTTTGGCTTTATTTATTTAAAATAATATTTCCTTTTTAAAATTCTGACTAGAAGTTTGTTTTTCTGGCAAGTTACAGTACCTGAAATGATGGCTGAATCAACAATCTCAGCATCAGTTCATGGGAGCTGGGTTTTGTAATTTAGTGTACTTTCACTTATTTTATACCCCGCAGATTTCAAGCTTACAACTTGCCAGCAGTTACTGTGTTAGCTAAGAAATTTGAAATTTCACTATAACCTGGACCCTTTAAATTTTCTAACTTAGTAGACAGCCAATAATAAAGATTGTGTCTTCCTAGTGGCATTAGGGACCCTTAAGAAATTAGCCCAAAACTTGTAGCCTTTAATAACATTTCTCTTGACAGTGTCTTTTTTTTTGGTTATAGAAACAAAATAAAATTTACTGTGCTGGAGATATAACTTAATGGTAGCAAGCTTGGCCAGCATACTCAAAGCCCTGTATTCAATCTCTAGTACTACAAATAAATTTCATAGCAGCTGTAACATTTCACTCCACTAGTAATGCACAGGAGTTCTAATCTTTTAAAAAATTTGTGTGTGTGTGTGTGTGTGTGTGTGTGTGTGTGTGTGTGTGTGTGTGTGTGTGTGTGTCCCCACATATGGGTGAACAGAGGTCAGAGGACAACTTTAGGATGTCTTTGCGACAAGGCCTCTTGCCACTGCAAAAGAACGATAGACTAGCGTCAGATTTTCCTGGCTCCACCGTCAGTTGTTGTAGGCATTTTGGGATCACAGATGCTTGTACCATTTTGCATCTAGCTTTACTTGTGTGCTGGGGAATTGAGCCCAGGCTTTGCAAACAAGCACCTTTAGCTGCTGAGCCATCATCTCTCCACTCCCAGGAATTTTAATTTCTGTACATGATTAGCCATGCCTAGTACTTTCTGATTATATATTTATATGTTTGTGTATGCTTGTTATGTATGCATTTATGTATAGGACTTCTGTATCTCAGACTGGCACTGAACTCTTGATCTTTCTCCTCAGTACCTGGAGTGCTTGTATCTCAGATGTGCATTACTGTGCAGTTGTATTTATTTTGGTGTTGGTGAGCCTAATGATCTGACATGATAACTTGTGTGCAGTTCTGATTTTCATTTTTCAAATGATCGGCAATATTGAACTTTAAAAAATGTTTTTATATAGCTTTGAAGAAATGTCTATTCAGTTTTTATTCAGCTTTAAAATAGGAATTTTTTTGTTAATAAGTGGTAGGAATCTTCTCTATTTTGGATATTAATGCTTTGTTACATTCCATAACCCTTTCCCCATTGTTAGGTTTTTGTTGTTGTTTTGTTTTATTTTTCTAGGTAGGTTTTACTCCAGCCTGACCTGGAATTGGTCTCAGGGTGGCCTTGAATTTACATCATCTTTCTTCCTCTGTTTCTTCACCCAGCTTTCCTTTCTTTTCCTTTCCTTTCCTTTTCCTTTTCCTTTTCCTTTCTTCAGGGTCTCTTTGTGTACCTTGGCTGGCCTTGAACTCATGACTCTCCTTCGGCTTCCCCACTGCTGAGATTACAGGTGAGTGCCACTTTACCTACATCCATAGGTAACCTTTTCACTTTGCCTATAATTATGTTTTTTGTAGTTGAAATATTAATCACAAAATACTGAAAAGCATAAGCAATATCCCATATTTTCTTAGGACTATCTTTCCTAAAGGCCCTATGGAGAAATGCATAAATCTTGGTTGGGTCCACCAACCAATGCACCCAACATCATTTCTCTTTATTCTCTCTCCCAACCCCAGGCGTTGTGAAAGTATTCAGGCTTATCCTTTGGTTCCCTTTCACATGTTTATTTTGCTTGGAAGATAGAATGTTGTCTTTTCCCTCCTGTTTGATTTTATATTTTTTAGACCTCTTCTCCTTTTCCTTTAAGACAGCTCAGACCTGAAGATTTTCCACTCAACCAGCCAGCTGCTGTTTTCTCCCCAAACTTCATACATGCAGCCCTGGCTAGAACCCTTGTCTGACTCATTTTGAGGTCCCTGGCACCCTCTTCTCTGCCCTCATCCTGTAAGCTCCTGGGGTATCTGGTATAGTCATGCCCTTTCAATTCCTTCACACTCAGCTTGTAGCCCACCATCACATCTAACCCAAATTACTCGTGTACTTTACATGATTGTGGGCAGAAGGAAAGAGCAAGTGCCTTTTTAGAAATAAAGTAACAGAACTTTTACCAGTTGTGCTTCCCAATATGCTTTCTCTTCTCATTTTGTCTGGTGAGAATTTGGCAGCTAACTGTAGATTTTCCAGACTTACATTGGTTGTCTTTGTGTTCTGTTACAAAAGCAATAATTAGAGGAAATGATCCTTTTGAGAGGTTGTTTAATGAATTCCACTTCTTTTAAATGTGCTGCTTTAAATCTTATTTCAAATAAATGGTACTGATGCCCAAATTATTTCACTGTAGATCAGGATTGAACCAAAGTGTTAGGATGATTGCTTCCTTGTTCAAGTCCTGAACCTTTTCTTTGGTGTGTGTGCTGCGGGGTCAACGATCCGAAAAGAATTTCTTGCTTTTACATTAGTTTGGTTCACTCTACTTGCCTATGCCATTCAAGTGAGTTCTGTATATGGTATAAGACTGCCACATTGGAATTCTGTTACCTGTTAAACAAATTGCTAGGTGTTTTATTTAACTGCTGGCGTTTAAATTTAATGGTTTAAGATTTCAGAGAGCCTCTTTTCTAAGTGCTCCGCAGCTTTTTTTTACGGTCTTGAGCTAACCAAGCTTTGCTGCATCCTCTGAGATGAGCACAGGCACAGCCATGCATCTTGGCATCCAACACACCCTTCACAGCATGCCCTTGCCCTCTGCCCCCAAAGGATGAAATGTCTGCCCTGGAGTCATTCTGATTATGTCTCTAGGTCAGTACTGGGGGAGAATCATTGAGGCACCTGAGCAGTGGCCCAGATCTAGTGCCCCTTGTGGTGATGCAGCTACCCCTGCCCTCTGCAGCAGGCTCAACCCTACCTCTCAGTCCCATTATTGATTAACCTGTGTCATCACTACCAGGGGATGTCCCAGCAACCCATGTTTGTGGTCTACAAGACATAAAGGATGGAGTCAGCATTTGTTTTGTGTCTTAAACAGCATTGAATGTCATCCAAGATTGACTTGACACCTGAATGTACTCAATTGTTAAATTTCTAGTCACAAGCTTTAGCTTTTCTTAAAAATGAACCTTCTATTAAAAATGTAAATATACCCCAATAAATTCATTGGTTCACCAAAAAACAAAACAAAACAACAACAACAAAAAAACCCCAAAAAGTAAAAGTAGCACTTCACAGGCAGGGGTAGGAGGATTACTTTGAGCTCAAGCCCACCCTGGAACTAGAGTGAATACTAGGTCAGCCTAGGCTAGAGTGAGACCCTGAAAAAATAAAACAAAAAATGGTAAATGTAATCTTCAGTTTAAATTCAGTCAATGAATGCTAAGAACCTATGGATGCAAAGTCTGTTTTATTTCTTTTTTTAAATTTTATTTATTTGAGAGAGAGAAAGAAAATGTATGGTGTCACTGAAGACTGCAGACTCATGCAACATTTTGTGCATCTGCCTTTATGTGGGTACTGAAGAATTGAAATCCAGACTGGCAGGCTTTGCAAGCAAGTGCCTTTTACTGCTGAGCCATCTCCTTAACCCTGTTTTGTTTCTTAGAACATATTTTTGCCATGTTTAATAGGATTTTTAATAATAGCAAGGATCACAGACAGATAGAAACATTATTGTCTCTTACAAATAGGCTCTACTTTTCATTTGTCAAATCTGAATGTTTAGTAAAAAATGGAACAAAAAGTGCTTACTGTAGAATTTTTATTTTTTAAACAAATCTGGCAAAAAGGGGGCACAATTACCTCAATTGTGGATCCTCTTGGGTCAAAGTGTGTAGCGTCCTTCATATGCCGGGATGTGATGGGAAGGACACGAGTTTTGGGTTGATCTGGTTCTTTCCTTGTGCTGTGACTTTGCACAAACTAAGACTGACGAACTCCTGTGAGCTCTGTGTTCTCATTTTAACAGGACAAGGATCAGATAGGGTCAAGGCTTAAATCCAGCATGTGCTTATGAACTTGTCTGTTTTCTCTAGACCATAGACAATAACTTATTTTTTCAGGTGATATGCTTTTTCTTTTTCTTTTCTTTTCTTTTCTTTTCTTTTCTTTTCTTTTCTTTTCTTTTCTTTTCTTTTCTTTTCTTTTCTTTTCTTTTCTTTTCTTTTCTTTTCTTAATATCACCCCAGTGAGTCTCACCCTCTCCCTCTTTTGTGGTGGATACAGTGGACATTACTCTCATTGCATAGCTAAGAGAACAGGTACCTGGTCTGTCTGGTAAGAACTCTCAGCTGGGTCTCCTGGCTCTGCATCCCATGTTCCCTCTTAATGCTGTGCCCTGATGAGGGAAGAAAGCACCAAGTAGTTTTCTACTCCTAATCACCTTCATCTTCAATTTTGAAAAAAAAAAAAATCAACTTTTGATTTTCGGCCCCCAAATCATTCCAAAGAAAGAAAATGTTCTTCATGTATTTGTGGAAGCAATTCCTATTTCAATGGAAAAGTTGTTACTACCTGAATTTGTTTATAACACTTAGTTTTTGGGGCTTTTGAAACAGACTCTCATGTACAGCCGAGGCCAGCCTCAATCTTGTTATGTAGCTGAAGATGACCTTGAACTTCTGACATTCCTCTTAAATGCTAGAATTACAGGCTTGTGCCACCATATCCAACAACAAATGGCTCTTCAATATTTCTTCCTTAGCCTGTAAGTGTTTGAGCTGGGGTGTGAAGGTTTCATCACTTTTGGGCTGGGCAGTGTAATAATCCTTCTTTGGATGTTTGGGTTTGTAGCCCTAAATAAATGATCTTTTCTCCCCCCCCCTCTCTTTCCTTCCTTCCTTCCTTCCTTCCTTCCTTCCTTCCTTCCTTCCTTCCTTCCTTCCTTCCTTCCTTCCTTCCTTCCTTCCTTCCTTCCTTCCTTTCTTTCTTTCTTTCTTTCTCTCTTTCTTTTTGTTTGTTTTTCGAGGTAGGGTCTCACTCTAGCCCAGGCTGACTTGGAATTCACTGTGTAGTCTCAGGGTGGCCTTGAACTCATGCTGATCCTCCTACCTCTGCCTCCCTAGTGTTGGGATTAAAGGCGTGCACCACCACGCCCGCCTTTTCTGCCTCTTGAACTCCCCCGTGCCAGCACATTTTGCATTTTAGTTTTGTCCTTGTGGATATGAAAATGGCTGCCCATACATCCAACATGCATGTACCTACCTAATACCAGCCACCACTAGAGGTTTAGGAACTGTGATTTGAAGGATGTGTCCACCCAAGTGGCTCAGGTGGGAAGGCACTGTGCTGGGCATTGTCGAGGACCAGTGGGGTTCCCCAGACAAAGTGTACTGTACCTACCAGAAGAGGGGGCTAGGAAATGTGCATAGCAGCCCCAAATAGTAGTTATCACAATCAGCTAGAGTTGTTTCATGTTTTCACTCCACAATGGAGGGTAGGAGAGGGGTGTGTTAAAGCACAGGGATATGTGCTGATCACTTTTAGATGTTTGTCCAGGGTCTGTTCTGCTTTTACCTCATACACTTAAGAGGATTCAGTGTGTCCCAAGTGTTTGCACTTGGAAAAGTTTACATGGACCTTTTATATTCAGCTTTTGTAAGTTAAAGAATGAAATCACTATGGCTGGCTATTTGGCTGTGACAGCCCTCCATTTTATAAAATAATTACTGTTGAATGAAAATTTTTGTTCAGTGTATGCCATCAAGTTACCTATCAAAGCCAACTGAATGAGTGATTAAAAGGTTCAGATCAAAAGCAACTAGCTTATCTTCATGGAGGTTTTTATCCTTTAATTTAAAATGTGTCTGTGTCTAACTGATTACATTTTATAAAGAAATATTGACTTCTTATGAAGTATGCAGTGATCTCACTTCTGGCTGTGTGGGCAGGTTTCACTGCAGGCCTCTGAAGTATTGATATTCCTGTAACCTTTGAGGCAAGATGTGTGTGTAGTGTATTAATGAGCTGGTTGAAGTGATGTACAGTAATTTCATCCTTGGGTAAAAACAGATGTGAGAGATTCTGTTTTAATATTTAATCAGGCTCCAAGCCTCTGTTGGCTTGTTTAAGTTGACCTGACAGCATTATACCTGGAAACACTTTGAATTAAACTCTTAGTGCTCGACCTTGTTCAAACAGTTGTAATTTAATAAGGCTGCTGTCTTGGTGGAGATAGTGTAGCTAATGGGCAAGTCTTTTTCTGCCTGGGATTGTTCTGTTTGTGGATGTTTTGGGGTAGCATGATTTAGAGATTCCCATCAGTTTTGGGGATGCAGTGGGATTTTGAAAAAAAGAAATTTTAAAAAATCTCAATCAAAATATTATCTTTTAGATTTTTTTCTTTTTTTTGGTTTTTCGAGGTAGGGTCTCGCTGTAGTCCAGGCTAACCTGGAATTCACTATGTAGTCTCAGGGTGGCCTTGAACTCAGGGCAATCCTTCTACCTCTGCCTCCCGAGTGCTGGGATTAAAGGTGTGTGCCACCACGCCCAGCTAGAAATTTTTTTTAAAACTTCTTTTGTTTTAGTTTTTAGCCTTTGGCAGTATTGTTTTAAATGTCATTTTAGTTAGGCCTATTTTGGTTGAAAAGAATGGACAATTATTTGTTAAAGAGACCAGGAAACTTCTCAAAAAAGCACTGGGGGACTGGGTTTTGGCTCTGGCTCCTGGAGTCCTCTCATTTACCCGCCACCTGCCTGAAGGTCTGCCCCTATCTCTCCCCTGAGGCCTCTGCTTTGGTTTTCCACTAATTTAGCCTGCTCTGCTGTCTCCCTCTCCTTAGACCTTATTAGCTTCGGCTCTCTGTGGACGTTTACTTCTAGTTGGTGCTACTAACAAGTTTGTTTCCTTGGTCAGATTCTTTGAATCAATGTGTCTGTCTGTCTGTCTGTCTGTCTGTCTGTCTGTCAAAACTCCCTGTCTGTCTGTCAAAACTCCCTGTCTTTCTAGAGCATGGGGCCATGGGCAGGATAGTTTTGGACTGGAAAGATTGGTTAAGGCAAATACCATGATTTACCCAAACATGCTGTTAAACTCTACTGTTAATCCCACTATTCAGAGAGTTAATCACTTTGGCATCTCCCTCTAATGTATTTTTGTTTGTTTATACATAAAAGATACATAGTTTAGAATCATGATAGTAATTACTTAGAAATCTTTGTATTTACTTGTTAGCTTCTCTGGCTGTGAGTCCTGTATTTAATAGACAATCCAGTAAATATTTGTCCAGTACTTTCTACTTAATTTTATTTTTTTAATATTTATTTTTATTTTATTTATTTATTTATTTATTTTTGAGGTAGGGTCTCGCTCTAGTCCAGGTTTGAGGTAGGGTCTCACTCTAGCCCAGGCTGACCTGGAATTCACAGTGCAGTCTCAGGCTGGCCTTGAACTCATGGTGATCCTCCTACCTCTGCCTCCTGTATTTTTTGTTTTTTTTGAGGTAGAGTCTTGCTCTAGTCCAGGCTGACCTGGAATTCACTATGCAGTCTCAGGCTGGCCTTGAACTCATGGCAATCCTCCTACTGGGAATAAAGGCGTGCCTCTGCTGGGATTAAAGGTATGCACCACCACGCCTGGCTTTCTACTTAATTTTTTCTAAAACTTGATTTCTGGGAATGTTAGAAACACATTGATAGAGTCCCAGTTCATGAATAAAAAAAGTATCAGTGGGCAGCATTGGAAGGTTGTGGAAAAGGAATAAGAAACTCTCCTAAGGAAGGGAATGACAACATGTGGTTTGTGAAATGCTCCAGTAGGAAGCTGGCCAATGCTTTTCTTTCAGGAGCCCCTCACCATGGTAGATTTGTTGTGGGTCAGTATGTTGGCAGGATTCTCAGACTGACCCCTCTAATTGCTTCTTCCTTGAGTATGAATGGAAACTGTAGATGTGTTGAGATACTCTAAAAAGGGGTGAGGTGGCATTGTGCCCACACGAGCCTCTCCCCTCTTGCTTTGGTTTTGAGACAGAGCTTCACTCTGTAGCCCTGACTGTCCTTAAATTTACAGCAGTCTTTCTGCCTCAACCTTCTCAGTGCTTGGACTACGGGTATGAGCCACCATAACTGGCTCAGATGAGCCCATAATAAGCAGTTTCCTTTGACTAATGGGAAGAAAGACCCTAAAGTATGGGTAGAATTCATTTGTTTGTTGTTAGTGTCTGTGAAGAGAGAATAAACCATATGCCAAGGAATGGGGCTGGCTTCTAGAGACTTGAGTGCCTTTATCTGACTGCCCTCGAAGAAATGAACCTGGAAGTGTATTCTTCCTAGGAGTTTCCAAATAATAGAGCAGCCTGGTTTTCACCTGGATTTTGGCTCTGAGACTAATCAGAGAAGCCAGCTCAGGCTGTCTGGGTTTCAGACCTAATGTACTGAGAACTAATACCTTGTTTAATCCACTGACTCTGACAGTAGAAAACCAATAGAACCTAAGGTCTGGGTAATTCTTCGATAAGATCTCAGTCTAATTTTTCTCTGAATATAAAGCTCAGGAGCAGGTTCATATTAGCCTCACTAAAGGCTGTTGGTGCCAAAAATCACTGTATTTATTTGCTTGTCTACCTTAGAAGTAATTGTTCCAGAGACCGTAATACTCATTTTGGATGGTAAGTATATTATCCCCTGAAGACATACCCATGTGAAAGCCAAGGCATACGAACCATGAGAGTGAGAGGAGTTCAGCTTTTGATGTTATCAGCTGCCCACCTCACAATATGATGACCTTTCCTTTGCCCTGGGAAGTGTTTAGATGGGCCACTGCCAGCTCACCTGGAGACTCACTGCTTTAGAGAGGGAGAGAATGGGCATGCCAGGGCCTCCTGCCACTGCACACAAGTTTCAGACACCTTTGCCACTTTGTGCATTTGGCTTTATGAGGGTACTGGGGACTCAAACCCCAGTCGTCAGACTTTGCAGGCAAGTGCCTTTAATCACTGAGCCATCTCTCCAGCCCTGCATTAGCTTTTGATTGCTGCATAGGAAACAATCACAGTGTCAGTTAGGGCTCTTATTTGAGGTTCAAGGTCTTCTTCCAGACTTTCTGGATGTTAGCACAATTATGGTTGTAGGGACTGTGGCCCTGTTTTCCCAGAGACTGTTTTTGTCCATGGCCTTCTTCATAACTTCATTTTGCTTCTTCAAGGTATACTGGAGAAGCTCTTGCATACATACTTATAGTATCTCCAAGCTTTGTGGGCCTGGTTCTGTTCACACTCCAGGGGAAGAGATTATACAGGCGATGTATATCAGAGGGCTGAATTTCTTTTTTCTTTTTCTTTTATTTTTTTCGAGGTAGGGTCTCATTCTAGTCCAGGCTGACCTGGAATTCACTCTGTAGTCTCAGGGTGGCCTTGGACTCACAGCGATCCTCTTACCTCTGCCTCCCGAGTGCTGGGATTAAAGGTGTGCGCCACCACGCCCGGCCAGAGGGCTAAATTTCTGAGCTGACTTCCCTGCCTTACTCTGGACATCCATTGCTAACTGACCATTTATTTCGTCACCTCTTTTTTTTTTTTTGGTTACACCAGTACATGCAGTGTAAGAAAGTCCAGGTGAGGAAACTATTTAACATCTGAAATGAATAGAGGTGTGTAGTTCTGTGCATGTTCTCACACTCAGTATCTTTTGACTTAAAAACTTAAATTTGCACAACTAATTTGCATTTCTCTATTCTTTCCCTTTTTGTAGTTGGAGATGGGAAAAGGCTTTTCTAAAGTCACCAGTCTCCGAAGTCCTCGCAGCCATGACCTCTGTTTATAGTGTTGTGGTCCAAGAGTATTACATTATCTAGAGGAACTCTGTCCTTATGGGATGTTTGAAGGTTGTGACTTAAAACGCTACTGACTACATAGGAGAAACTGGGGAGAAGAAATAAGCTGTTTGCAGTTAAATTATTATAGAATAAAGATATGTATGTTTCTTAATTATTTATATTCTGCAGTCTCTCAATATGATGGCTTCCAGTAAAAAGCACAGCTAGCCTAAAATTAAAGCAATTAAGAAAAATGAATGTTCTGTCATGAGAATTTTAACAGTTCATAAGACAAAGATGTCCTTGTCCATTAAAATGAACACCAAGGCTTTCAAACTTTTCATGAGGTAGATTTTTACAGTTGCCTGTCCATTGTGAAAGATCATTGCCTCAGGCCACAGTGACTGGCTGTGTGACAGAGTTAACCTGCCTGCACTCCAGAGAGTGTCAAGAAATGGGCAATAAATTAGTGATGTAAAAAGCTATAGGCAGTCAGGTGTTGATTGACTGATGGAAGAGGTAGGCAGTAGGCTAATGGAAGATGACATCCAAACTCAGCTGGTGACTCTCAGCTGGGCCGTACCAGGGCTGCTTCTGCCTCTGCTTATCATCTTTAAGTGGTGGTAGCCTATAAACACGCAGACTTGAGGGTCAGGCTGTTCAGGGTCAATGTTCATTTCCCCATTTAACTTAGTCTTTCTGACCCTCTGTTCCCTGTTGAAATGAGAGTTTAAAGAGGGTCTCTGTAAAGCATTTAATGTGACACTGAGCAATAGGGGTGAGCAAAGGAAAAGCTGTCACTTATGGGAGCTGTCAGCCCCAACAGGCAGTAGTCTGAATTGTTTAGAATTGCAGGTGCAGGATGATAATAAAAAGCAGACTGTCTTTTAGTTGGTTTGTTACTATTTTTAAACCCTCTCCAGACAAGGTGCTCCCATATTGCCTAGGTGGATCATGTCTTCCACCCGATGCTTGACAAGCCCAGCCCCACACAGGAGCATGTATGCTGGATGCTGGCATTGCCCTTCCCACATTGGAGCAGAAGAGGGCAATTGCACTGTAGAATGAATGCCAGGTTGACATGATCTAGCAGCATTGTGATAGAGGATTGTGTAGAAAAGTTGGCTTAATAAAACTAGCAAGACATTTTTAGTGTGGGCTATAAACTATTGAGTGAAATGTAACAAAATCTGGTCTGTGAAATAGGAAAGATGAAGCAACAACAGGTTAATCAAAGACATAATATTTTATCTGGATCCAAAATATTGTGATATTTCAAATATGTTCCCATTTAGTCAGAGCCAAATGGTTCTGGTTAGTTCTACCTCTAGTGAAAGTAGAGAAGACAGGTAGATGTGAAAGCAAGAGAAGAGAAAATCCACAAAGTCAAGAAATGACCATCTCCCAACCCCTACTCTGCTTTGAAATTTTGAAATTTTCCCATTGCAGCAAAGCCCTCCATTTCATCTTTGGCCTCCGCTCAGCAGGGAAGCTGTTCTCTGGTCTCTGCATCTGCATACACACCCTAACTCATCACACAGACCAGTTCAGTGCAGTCTGCTCCTGCTGGGCTTGTCTAGGTTGCTAAGCATCTAGGGTGTCCTCCAATCTGCTATCCTAAACTGCCTACCCCATGCCCAGTGGTCACAGTTTGCAGTTAAAATCCCTTTATCTCACCTGACATGGTGGTGCACACCTTTAATCCCAGTACTTGGGAGGTAGGATTGCAGTGTGTTTGAGGCCAGTTTGAGACTACATAGTGAATTCCAGGTCAGCCTGGGCTAGAGTGAGACCCTACCTTGAAAAACAAAACAAACAAACAAACAAAATTCCTTTATTTACTGAAGGCTTCCTTCCCAGACCCTTTACTGCTTATCAGTGACACTGTAAATTCTTTCTTTTCACTGGAGGCCACACTTTCACTTGCTTTTAGTCCAGCCTGCAGTTGAGCGTTGGGATCCACTGTGATCACAGCAGGATACCTCTATGTGCTGTGACAGGCGCTAGATCTGAATTTCTGTTGCCCTGCCTTTTACAGGATGCACCACTTTCATACTTGCCTTTCATCTCTACCTGCATCAGAGATAGAAACTATCAGAATTTTTGTAAATTTAGTGGGCAAGAACTTGCAGAACATTTTTGGAAAGGGACTTTGAGGTAATTAGTAGAGAATTCAGAAGGAGATTTCTCCTCCTTTGTATACTTCCTCTTCCCACCTGGGCTGTTTTTAGATCCTTGACATTGATCTAAAAATGTGTTTTCATTCTGGTCCTTTTTGGTAGTCACATCAAGTACATCATTTGCTTCATAATGGTTTTCCTAATGCAAAACACGACTTTTAAAAAAAATTAACAACACTACAATAGTTACTTACTTGAACTTAGTAAAATTATTGATGTTTGCTAGGTATGGTGACATACGCCTTTAATCCCAGAACTCAGGAGGTAGGAGAATTGCTGTGAATTAGAGACCAGCCTGACACTACATAGTGAATCCCAGTAAGCCTGGGGCAGAGCGAGCGAGACCCTACTTTGAAAAACTAAAATATTACTGATATTTGACTGTTTCTGACCTATAAAAGTGGCAATTTCATATGGACCTAGTATATTCTTCCTGATTCTCTAATTTTTAAGCTTAGATACACTTATAGTTTAATCTTTTATCACTTAACTCCTAATGTAAATTCATATATTGTGTGTGTGCTTATCTTTACTCTGGTAGGACCCGTGAACTTGCCCTACTTGCAGGCCAAATTCTGTCTTTTTTTCCTCAACTCAACAGAATCGTCCCTCCCTCCCTCCCTCCCTCCCTCCCTCCCTCCCTCTCTCTCTCTCTCTCTCTCTCTCTCTCTCTCTCTCTCTTTCTCTCTCCCCCCCACTCCCTCCCTCACTCCTTCACTCTCCTTCCCCCTCCACTCACTATATTCCCACCAACAGTGGATATTAACTTCTTCAATCCTCACCAGCTTTTGTTCGTTGTTTCTTGATGATGGCAGTTCTGACAGGTGACATGGAATCACAGTATAGTTTTATTTTGCATTTCCCTGATGGCCAAGGATACTGATTTTTTTCATATGTTTCTTGTCCATTTGTATATCTTCTTCTAAGAACTGTTAATTCATTTGTAAACTTATTGATCAGATGGTTTTGGTTTTTAGTCTATTATTTTTGATTTCTTTTTTATTTAATATTTTATTTATTTATTAGAGAGGGGGTGGGCAGAGAGAGAATGAGAATGAGAACGAGAATGGGTGAGCCAGGGCCTCCAGCCACTGCAAAGGAACTCCAGACACATGTGCCACCTTGTGCATCTGGATATATGTGGGTACTGGGGAATCAAAGCTTGGGTCCTTCTTTGCCTTAACCGCTAAGCCATCTCTGCAGAGTGAGAGAGAAAGATAGATAGAAAGACACAGAGAGAACTAGTGTGACAGGACCTCTAGCCACTGTAAACAAACTCGGATGTATGCACCACTTTGTACATCTGGCTTTAAGTGAGTACTGGGGACTTGAACTTGGGTTGTTAGGTTTTGTGAGCAAGTGCCTTAACCACTGAGCTATCTCTCTAGCCCCTTGATGTGTCTCTGAGCCAAGGTTTCTTAATCAAAACATACACAAGTCTGTATGTGAAGAATTTTGGGAAAAACTAGGCAGTGGGACATAAGACCTGAAAAAGCAGTGGTAGAAGGTGGCCATAAGCACTGCCAGGTCTGTTTCCTGCCAGCTTTAGAGGAGGCACTCTCTCTTCCCTCTCTAGCTCTTGGTGGCTGAATAGCAGCAGTCATGGGGTCTCAGACATCTTCCTGGATAGTCTTCCTTCTTGTGCACTAGTCTCCACTCAGCTTGGCCTGTGCCCTGCACTGTTTCCCCTGAGCTCTCTTGGGTCTGCACAAACCCCAATCCCTGGGTGAGGAGTTGATATGACTAAAGATGGTTTTGGCTTAAGTTAGAACCTTCTTGGGCCCCAGAGCAAACCTCAGTTCCCACCCCTAAGTTTTTTTGTGAAACTGAGCTGGCAGGCACACTCAGTGGTTTTGCCTGTTTTTGTTTCACAGGAGATTTTAGAGTAGTTATAGCATTTACAGGATAAGCAGAGTGCCCATCTCAAACCTTTTAGCTCCCAGAGTGCTCTGAGGTGAAGAGGCAGGTATATTTTTATAGTAAGCTGCTGCTTTCTCCTAACACTTTAGGCTTACTGTTCTCGCTTTATTGTGGTTAGGCCCCTCTGAATAGGATGTGGCTGTGGTTCTTATCATTGCCTCTGTTTCTGAATGGCCATAACTTTCTAGTCAGTTAGTGAATTCACCTGTCTTTGAACTCATTTTTCTTTATAATTTTACCATGGAAAGAGTTAAATTATCTGCTATCATCTATCCAACTTTAGTGTTTTTGAGACAATCTCCAGTTAAGCTAGGCTGGCCTTGAATTCACAATCCTCCTGCCTCAGCCTGTCATGTACTAGGATTAAAGTGCATGTCACCACACAGGCCCATTCTCTGCAGCGTTTTGAAACCCTAAGTTCCCCTTGTCTATGATATTTTATGTGTTAAAGTGTCCAGCTAGCTTATCAAGGAGGAGAAATGAGCTTAATTTGTGAGATTTAGTGCTTAGTTAACAAGATCTTGTTTCTAAAGATCACATACCAATTCCAGGTACTTAGACGTCATCTGTTTAACTTTTCCTAAAGCTTTATTTACTGAAGCAAATACAATATCCCTTTTAAAAATATTTAAAAATTAAGCTATGCATAGTGACATATGCCTTTAATCCCAACACTCTTTAGGCAGAGGTAGGAGGATCACTGTGAGTTTGGGGCCACCCTGAGACTACATAGTGAATTCCAGGTTAGCCTGGGCTAGAGTGAGACCCTACCTTGAAAAACAAATCAAAACATTAATTAATATAGTTAAGAAAGAGTCACTAACTGACACCACTGCAAACGAACTCCAGATGCATGTGTCACTTTGTAAATCTGGCTTTATGTGGGTATCAGGGAATTGAATTGAACCTGGGCAAACAAGAACCTCTAACCATTAAGCTACCTCCCAGTTCTCCACATATCTTTTTTAAAGTAATTTTTTTCCTTTTCTTTCCCCCTCTCCTTTTGGAGGCATTTGTATTCAGTCACCCAGCATCTCTCTTTCTTCCCAACTTTTCACATGTAATTGGGTTACACAGATTTAGTGAGAGGAAGTCTAGGCCTAAAACTTGCTTAAATGAAACTGGTACCAATGCTCATGCTTTTTAGAAGCATAGGATGCCCATACACAGAAACTGTGCATACTTGTTTCTTCTTGATCTTGAACTTGATATGTTTATCAAGTCTAAGCTGTCCTTGCCCTCTTCAAGATCCCTTTCACTGACTCTTTCAGAGTGTCATGTGAACTTTTTTCTGTTTTGAAAGAAGATATTTTTCAAAAATATATTTTGTGATTTGAGTATATTATAAAACAGTTTTCCTCTAACATCCACAAAGTGCCTTTATCTTTGATTTCTGTGAGCAGCCTAGCAGAGAATGATCTATGTAAGGCTATTTTTTTAAAGCACTGTTTGCATTCCTTTGGGATTCATGCTCTCAGCTGACAGCATGTATGTGTATGTGTGTGTGTGCGCAAGTGCACATATACCCTTTTTTTAAAAAATATTTTATTTATTCATTTTCAAGCAGAGAGAGAGAGAGAGAGAGAGAGAGAGAGAGAGAGAGCGAGCGAGAGAGCACCAGGGCCACCACCTTGTGGGTCTGGCTTATGTGGGACCTGGGGAATTGAACCCCGGGGCCTTAGGCACTGGAGGCAAGTGCCTTAACCTCTGAGCCATCTCTCCAGCCCCACATATACCCTTTTTTATTTTATTTACTTTTACTGTGCTAGAGATCAAACCCTAGACTTCATTGTGCAAGGCAAGCACAACTCCGCTGAGATTACATCCTCAGGAAAACCAATTTTTGTTGTTGTTCATTGAGTCATGGTCACACTGTGTAACCCAAGCAGGCCTAGAACTCATGGTCCTCTTGCCTCAGCTTCCTGAGTACTAAAATTACAGACATGCTACATCCATCTATCTATCCATCCATCCATCCATCCATCCATCCATCCATACATCCATACATCCATACATACATACATACATACATAATTTTTTGTGTTGCTGGAGATCAAACCCAGAGCTTCATGTGCTAGGTGAGTCTTTACTGTTGAGCCTCTCTCTAGCCCCAAAGGCATATATTTAAAAAAAAAAACAAAAAAAAAACTTAATGAACATTGGCTGGAGAGATGGCTCAGAGGTTAAGGAACTCACTACGTAGTTTCAGGGTGGCCTCATGGTGATCCTCCTACCTCTGCCTCCCGAGTGCTGCGATTAAAGGCATGCACCACCACAGCAGGCTCAATATGAGTTTTAAATTACTACTCTGTAACATTTAGGAACTTTGTCCACTTCAAGTTATGTTTATAATCTGAAAATGCAGGGTAATTAATAGATTCTTTGTCTTTAAGCATTTGAGAAACTGAGAGTCTACATTGCAAGAAAGCATTTTATATGTGAGCATTTTGCTTCCTCATCTCTCCTTCTTTTCCATACCAGCTATAATGGCTGAGGATGCAGTTTATAATATGGCAGCCATATCCAGTTTTCAGGCAGTTACCACTACAAAGCAGAAGACAGGACATGTCCTGTATCCTGTGTACCTCTTGGCACTTTCCCTTATGTCTTATTTCATGGCACAGCCTAATTACAGTCACATTCAGTTAATGACCCATATAGATTTACTGTTGTTTCAGTGTCCATGTCCCTGTGATGGAGCAGAGTGACCGTCCTGGCCTGGTAAATCTCTCTAACCTGGTTCTCCAGCATCAGCCTCAGGGGACCCGCAGCCAGAGCATCCGTTGGCTTCTGAAAGCAGAGTGTCCTTGTTGCTGTTGATTGGATTCTCCAGTCAGCTGTGAAAATGTGGATCTAACTGTAAATGGTAGCTATATGATGATCCTGGAGATAGATGTGTCAAGTGAAGTATGACTTGAACTTGGGGCTTGAAGAGAGGCTAAGGGGTATGAGTAGTAGGAGGGAGAGATTTAGTGTGACAAGCCATTCAATATAGTTCTCTCTATAGCTTTTGTTATTGAAATGCCAAGTTAAGCTTTTCTCTGATAAACTTTGAAATGGATTTCAAATCCATCCAATGTTAATTGCTTCTGGAGTTCATAAGGTTTGAATTACACAAGGATCTTGCTGAAGAATCATGTTAACCTGACATTATTGTGGGGCTGGAGAGATGGCCCATCGGTTAAGGTGCTTGCTGCAAAGTCAGACAACCTGGTTTCGACTCTCCAGTATCCATGTAAATGAAGCCAGATGCAGAGGGGCACATGCATCTAGAGTTTGTTTGCAGTGGCTCGAGGCCCTGGTGTGCCTATTCTCTCTGTCTCTTTATCTCTCTCTGCTTGCAAATAAATGAAAATTTTTTTAAAATTTGCCCTGTGAGAAGAGAATGCATAAAAATTAAAGAAAACTTGTATGCCCAAAGACTGTGTAATAGTCTATCTTCTGTTACTATAATGAAAAACTTATGACTTAGTAACTTATAAAGTTCACAGTTTTGGGAGGCTGACCGCCAAAGTCAAGTAGCCCATGTGTTAGGCTTCTGGTGAAGTCTTAATAGTGGGCTGGTAGGCAGCCATTTTATGGTAAGACAGGAGGCCAGAGAGAAACTGGGATGTCAATAGAACAGTGTTAATCCATTCCAAGGGCAGTATCCCCACCTTTGACAAGTTCCATCCCCTCCTAACAAACGGCACCACACTGGGTGCTGATCTAACCCCGATCCTCAGCAGAGCATTCTTAAACCATCCCGGATGACAGATGTGCTTCTGGAAACAAAGCAAGTTGACCTACACAGAGTCCATTATGGAGCACTTGTTACCAGAGAGAACCCTTTTACTCCAGTTTCTGCTAGGACAATGGACCCGTCTGTCCTCAAGCAGAGCATGAGTCATAAGTGATAGGTATTTAGCACGTCCATTTGTCCACAGTGTATCATAGTGCATTATTACTGTTTCTGAGTATAATTTAATTCAGAAATTAAAATTCCTAAGACAGAAAACAGATGCTGTTCTCACAAGAAATGAAATTCAATCTTATTTAAATCATTTCTTTTTAAATTGAAGAATTGTTATGTGGGAAGCTTTCAACATAATTTCTTCAATATTAGATGCTTAGAACTAATTTGGGTTTAGTTAACTCAGTATTTATCACATTTAATTCCTACGGCAAAGGTTAAAGCAATTTATTTCTCCCGGAAAATTTTAGGGTCCTGTGAATTAGGACTTCAGCCAAGATCGGCAACCTTTAGAAACTAGGCTCAGAATTTAGGAATTTCTCTAATAACCGGTTTTCTTTCTCTTTTATTTAATTCAACAATTTAAGAAGCTTCCATAGTTAGAATATGATTCCAGTGTATACTCAGTATCTGTTCTTTTTCTTTTGACACATTCTCCTTTGTTTTCAAAGAGTAGTTTATATTTCCTTAAAAGTGAAGAAGATACCTTTAAAACTGCAGCTTTCCATTTGCACATGTTCTTCTTTTGGCAAAGGTGCTGTAGGCAGCTTAGCCAGGGTTCTGAAGCCCCACATGTGTTCAAGAGCCCTGCTGTAACCTGATGAATGCATACTCCACTGGACATTCTAGCACTTCGAATTTCCCTTGCTACCTTGGTATATATCATGTTCCTGGTACTTGGAGATCCGGATTGCCAAGGATTCTTCCTCTGTCAAGACCCCCACCTCCCTCCTTTTGTCTAGCTAGTACTCTGTGTGAGCATAAGTCTAATCTAGAACTTTTGTTACCTTTTTCATTACCATTGTTTCATTGTCACTCCTAGTAAGGCAGGACCATATCTCTCTGTAACCCCAACATTAACCTTGCACAAGTTACAAGGCTTATCTGTAGAACGAAAGAATGTTTCCTGCCGTTATGAATCTTTCAGGTAAGTAATTATGTAGTTAAGTTTATCTTAAATTGAAAGTTTTAGAAGGGTACATGTACTAGGAGATCAAGTCAAACCCACAGATCTGCCATTGTTAACTGGAGGTGACATTGATGTTTAAAATATGTAGTTTGTAATGTTTATTATCATTGTAGTGACCCCAAGATACCATATTGTCTAAATGATAACTTGCCACATGGATTATTGTTATACTTTTGTTTATATGTAATTCTAAGTGTTTTATTGAATTGTACCTTATGATAATTTACATTTTTAAACTGACCTCCCACATTTGTATTTTCTGTGACATGGTCTTGTCATGTAGAGCTTTATGCAGACACATTCATGTTCAGGAATGTGTCAGGATGAAATATTTGTCTGGCAGGATTGACTTTCATGTATTGCAGTTTGTATGTTCTCTATATCACTGTGTTTCATATTACCCAGAGAATGCTTTTGTGGTAGCTGGGAGTCATGTATCTTTAGTGACTGCACTGGCTGGAGTCATATTTCCAGGTATATTAAATTTGTTTTGTATTTCTCATGTAACTTATTTGTTTTTGTTTTTAGTTACATTGTATGTATGTATGATTGTATGTATGTATATGACAGTACATATGTATGTATTCATTCATTCCTGTCATTCCTGGCAAAAGTTCAAACAATATAGATGATTGTTCATTTGATCTATTATTAACTTGTTCGATAGCTAAAAACTTGGTATTAAAAATGAACGTTTTTGGGCTAAGCAGGTGCTTGCCTGCAATGCCTAAGGACCCAGTTCTGTTCCCACATAGAGCCAGATGCACAAAGTGGTGCATGCTTCTGGAGTTTGTTTATGGTGGCCCTGGTACACAGATTCTCTCTCTCTCTGCAAATAAATATTTTAAAAAGTGAATGTTTTTGTTGTGATGTATCTGTAATAATTCAAGCCTGCAAATAAATACCTTTAAAGAAGATAATAAGAAATAATTTTAGGGGCTAGAGAGATGGCTCAGCGGTTAAAACACTTGTTTGTGGGCGGGCGTGGTGGTGCATGCCTTTAATCCCAGCACTCGGGAGGCAGAGGTAGGAGAATTTGAGGCCACCCTGAGACTACATAGTGAATTCCAGGTCAGCCTGGACTAGAGCAAAACCCTACCTCGAAAAAAAACAAAACAAAAAACCACTTGTTTGCAAAGTCTAGTGACCCTGATTTGGTTCCCCATGTAAAGCCAGATACACAAAGTGGTGAATGCATCTGGAGTTTCTTTTTTTGTTTGTTTGTTTGTTTGTTTTTCGAGGTAGGGTCTCACTCTAGCTCAGGCTGACCTGGAATTCACTGGGATCTCAGGCTGGCCTCGAACTTACGGCAATCCTCCTACCTCTGCCTCCTGAGTGCTGGGATTAAAGGCATGTGCCACCACGCCCACCGCATCTGGAGTTTCTTTACAGTGAGTAGAGAGGCCTAAGTGTACCCATTCTCTACATCCCCTCTCTCTGTTTGCAAAATAAAGTGATAAAAATTTTTTAAAAAGAAAGAATTATAGGCTTATAGAAAAAAACATGGTGTTTTGCTTTCTCTTTTTTTAATATTTTATTTATTTATTTATGAGAGAGAGAGAGAGAGAGAGAGAGAGAAGCACTAGGGCCTCCAGCAACTGCAAATGAACTCCAGATACATGTGCCCTCTTGTGTAGCTGGCTTTATATGGGCACTGGGGAATCGAACTCTGGTCCTTCTGCACTGCACGCAAATACCTTAACCGCTAAGCCATCTCTTCAGCCCAAAATATTTTTATTTATTTATTTGTAAGCAGAGAGAGATAGAAGAGAGACAGAATGGGCATGCCAGGGTCTCCAGCTACTGCAAACTAACTCCAGATGCATGTGCCACTCTGTGAACCTGACTTTATGTGGGTACTGGGGAATTGAACCCAGGACTTTAGATTTTGCAGGCAAGCATCTTAACCATTGAGCCATCTCTCCAGCCCCCAAAATATGCTTTTTTGTTTTTGTTTTTGTTTTTGTTTTTGAGGTAGGGTCTCTCTCTAGCCCAGGCTGACCTGGAATTCACTCTGTAGTCTCAGGCTGGCCTCAAACTCATGGTGATCCTCCTACCTCTGCCTCCCGAGTGCTGGGATTAAAGGCGTGCACCACCATGCCTGGTTCAATTCTTTTTACTTTTTTCCCCCCCCACAAGGTCTTTGGTAGCACAGGGTGACCTCAAATTTACTTCATAGCTGAGAATGACCTTAAACTCATGATCCTCCTGCCTCCACCTTCCGAGTTCTGGGAGAACACAGTGCTTGTTTGAAATCCTTCCCAGCTTTTCTCTAATGCTAACATAGAACCCATTGTACAGATTCTAAAATATTACTGCTTCTAGTACTGTTAACTATAGCTCTGACTTGTCTTCGTCAGCTTTTCATCTGTCTTACCAGGATCTAGTCCACAATCCCAACAGCCCCTAGTTGAACATCTTCTTCCTCCTCTTCCTCCCTCTCCATCTCCCCTTCCTCCTTCCTCCTTTTTCCTTCGAGATAGGGTCTTTCCTCCCCCTTCCTCCCTTTGAAATAGGGTCTCAGTCTAGCCCAGGCTGACTTGGAATTCACTATGTAGTCTCAGGGTGGCCTGAACTCACTGCCTGGGGATTAAAGGTATGGGCAGCCATGCAGGCCTTTTCTGATTTTCTTCTTAATCTCCTGTTGTTTGTAATAGTTCCTCTTTCTTTATCTTTCATGACCTTAGCAAATAGTTTTGGATGCTCATTAGGAATAAGTCACTATGGCAGTCCTTGAGGGTTGGGAGCTAGACAGGTTGCATAGATAAGGCATGTCCACACAGTGTGCTGCCTTCTGTGAAAGGCTTTCATACTATCTGATAGAGAGGGGAAAGCTATTAACTCACTGGGTGACAGTCTTTTCAGAAAAATTACATTTGTTTGGTCTGGATCTTAAAGAATGAGGGGAAGGTTCACTTTGGAGAACTGAGAGGAGAGGGAAGAAGAAGCTGCTATGGCTGAATGTCAAGAGTGGTATGCTGGTTAACTGATAGATGCTTCATGGTAGTGCATCATAGGGTATGTGAGGATTATAGGGAGATAAGAAACTACCAAGGTAATCACAAACTACCCTTTTCATCACTGTATTAATACATGTATTTGTAAAGTTCTTTTTGAAAAAAAAATCTTTCAAAAAATACCTGATTTCAGCCAGGTATTCTTTCTCTAATAAAATTTTTAAAAAATTTTTATGCAAAGCCAGTGTAGTGGCCCATGCCTTTATCCCAGCACTCAGAAGGCAGAGGTAGGAGGTGCCACAAGGACTGATCCAGACAGCCCACGGAGGAGGATATCCAGCTGATAGGGAATGGAAAGCGGGGGCATTGGGGAACTGGGGATAACAACACATTGTTTGCCCACTAAATAATATAACTCATTATGGATAGTAAAAACAAAATAATAATAATAATAATAATAATAATAATAATAATAATAAAGAAGGCAGAGGTAGGAGGATCACTGTGAGTTTGAGGCCAGCCTGAGACTACACAGTGACACCCTATGTTGCGGTCAGCTTTCTAGTTGCTGCACAGAAAGAACCCAAACAAAAGCGGCTTGTAGAGGAATGGGTTTATTTGGCTTAGGGACTCGAGGGGAGACTCCATTCTGGCAGGGAAAACGATGGCATGAGCAGAAGGCTGGACATCACCTCTGCCACAGCACTGCAGACAGCGGCAGGAAGGTGTGCCAAACACTGGCAAGGGGAAGCTGGTTTATAACCCCATAAGCCCGCCCCCAACAACACAGCTTCATCGAGGTTGTAAAACCCAAACTGCCATCAGCTGAGGATCGATCTATCAGAACACATTCATTTGTTTGTGGGGGACACCTGGATCAAACCATGACACCCTACTTCAAAAAAAAATTTAAAAAAACAAAAACAAAAGCCTCATTTCCAATTAGCCATACTTAATGAACATTTAATTTGTAATCACTGTTTTTAAATTTTGGAATGTACAACATAAGGTATTTATTGTCCTTTTTGAGAAACAAAGGGAACAAATAATTAATTTAGCTATTACAGTAGGATCTAATATTTAAAATATTTTGTTATTCCTGAATTCTTTTTATAAATATTATCTGTTTTAGTTGTAGCAGCAAAGAAAACAAAAAAATTATGCTCTTGTTCTGATACATTCTAGTGGCTATGGTTATAACATACATATTTTAAAAGATTTTCATTTATTTATTTGAGAGAGAAAGAGTATGGGTGCACCAGGGTTTCTTGCCATTGAAAATGAACTCCAGATGCACCTGCCACTTTGTGTATCTAGTTTTATGTGGGAACTGAGGGAACAGAACCTGGGTCAGCAGTCTTGCAAGCCAGCACCTTTAACCACTGAACCATCTCACTAACCCCCTATTCTTAAAATATATTTGATCTATTATGTTAATGGTCACCAAGCATTTGTTAACTGCTTAGCATGCAAAGTGCACTGCATCAAGGATTAAAAAAAAAACCAAACGGGTGTGGTGGCTCAGGCCTTTAATCAAGCACTCATGAAGCAGAGGTAGGAGGATTGCCGTGAGTTCAAGGCCACCCTGAGACTGTAGTGAATTCCAGGTCAGCCTGGGCTAGAGCGAGACCCTACCTCGGAAAAAAAAAAAAAAAAAGGAAAGTAGGTGCTGGTAGTACTCGAAGAGCTTCTCTGCTAGCTAAGTCTCCCATTTTTCTGAATTGTAACTACAAATGGCATGATCTTTCCTTTTCCCCCTATCTCCTTCAGATATCAATTCAAACCCTCAACATGCTTGTCCTGACCCTCTGAGGGATTTTTTACTGTTTCTCTGAAGACCCTTTTCCTCCCCTCCCCCATCATGTAGCTGTATCCACACCTCCACCTCTGAGTCTGTCTGCTTTCTTGGTCCTCACTCAAAAGGCACCCCTTTTCTTTCTTCCTGTTACCTATCTTCCTCCTCCTAGTAGCTGCTGAGCTTTACAGCTGGCCTACCCGGTTGTTTTTCTTTCAGATCCTAATAAAGTTGCCCTTGAGCTGACAAACCAACCAACCAAAACAAAGACAAATAAATGGCTGCCTCTTGAAGGGGGAGAAGAATTTTATTGTGTGCAGGCTTGCTGACACAGTTTTTATAGCTGGACATGGTTGCACTTTTGGGACAGATGTAGGAGGATTGTTGTGTGTTCAAAGCCAGCCTGGGACTAGAGAGTGAGTTCTAGGTAAACCTGGGCTAGAGTGAGGAAAAACAAATATTTATCTCACATTCTTGTGTGTGCACGGGCAAGCATGTGTATTACTGAATATAGAACCCAGGGCCTTGTGTATGCTAGGCAAATAATCTACCACTGAGTTATATCCATACAGCCTTCTTTTTATTTTCAGATGGGTCCCACTATGTAGCCCAAGTTACTTTTGAACTTGAGAACTGCTTCCTGTGTAGCTGAGGTTACAGACATGTGCATCCATGTCTGGCCCTCTTACATCCATTCTTTATTCTTGAAGATTATTTTTGCTAGGTATTCTGTTCTGAATGGTTATTTTCTTTGTACACATTGAAGAAAATCCATTATATTTTGGTGTTAATCACCAGTCTAAAATAACTGCCTGTTTTCTGACTACTTTAAAATATATATATATATATTTTTAAGTTCTGTCCCCCTTTTTTGAGACAAGGTCTCACTATAGCCCATTCTAACCTGCAACTCACAGAGATCCCACCACCTCTTCTTACCTCTGCTTCCTGAGTGCTGGGATTAAAGGCGTGCGCCACCATGCCTGGTGACAATTTTACTGTGTAGCCCAGGCTAGCCTCATACTTGAGATCCTCTTGCACTACCTCCTGAGAGCTGGGATTACAGGAATTCACCAACATCCCTGGCTTGTGTCTTGCCTGTCCCCTCCCCCCCAGTCGTTTGCTAGCTAGCCAGTATAGCATGCCTTCTGGGGCTGCTTCACAGCTCTGGGATTGCAGGAATTTGCTGCCATGCCTGGCATTACTATGGATGTTAGGGTTCCAAACTCAGGTTCTCATACTTGAATGGCAAAGATTTTACCCACTGAGCCATCCCCCCATCCCCCATCCTTTTTTTTTTTTTTTTTTTAAATGTGTATGGGTCTGAATGTGAGTGTGTATGGATGTGGATGCCACAGGAACAACTTTGGGTGTGCTCCTCAGAAACTTTTTTCTTTTTTTTAGATAGAATCTCTTGTTGACTTGGAACTTACCAATTAGCCTGGCTATCAAGGATCATTCTTATTCTGCTTCCACAGCAGTGAGAGTATAGGCTGGTGCCACTATACCTGGCACTTTAATGTGGGTGCTGGGGATCGAAGTTACTTCATGTTTGCAAGGCAAGCACTTGTACTGATTGAACTGTCTCTCTAGTCTAGTCTTGTGTTTTTAAGCAGCTCAGATACTTTGTGGGTTAGATATGATACTTATTCATTTCATATGACATTTAATATATTGGTAAGTGGATAATTTGTTCCCTACAAACTCGACTATCTGTTGGTTAATTGATCAAATGGGCAATTCTCCAAATTAGTGATTTCTCTCTTTACAAGATTACTTTAGCCCCTCAAAGAGAGATTTGTTATAATTTAAAACGTGAGGGGCTGGAGAGATGGCTCAGCGGTTAAGGCACTTGCCTCTAGTGCCTAAGGCCATGGGTTCAATTCCCCAGGTCCCACATAAGCCACACCCACAAGGTGGTGGCCCTGGTGTACTCTCTCTCTCTCTCTCTCTCTCTCTATCTATCTATCTATCTATCTATCTATCTATCTATCTCTATCTCTATCTCTCTGCTTGAAAATGAATAAATAAAATATTTTAAAAAAAAAATAAATAAAAAATAAAACGTGAAATTCTCTCATTTTTCTGTGGTGTTCAACCCTTTGGTATATCTAGGGAACATTTCTCAAGATTAGTTTCTGTGTGTTCTAAAAAGAAAGATTATTTGAATTGTTTGAAATCCAACGAGATTCTCATATAAGCTGGGCACAGTGGCAAGTGTCTGTAATTCCATTTTATAGGAGGTAGAAAGGAAGAGGATTAGGAGTTCAAGGTCATGCCGGGCGTGGTGGCACACACCTTTAATCCCAGCAGAGGTAGGAGGATTGCCAAGTGTTCAAGGCCACCCTGAGACTACATAGTGAATTTCAGGTCAGCCTGGACTAGAGTGAGACCCTACCTCAAAAAGCAAAACAAAGCAAACCAACAAAAAAATAGGTCATCATTGGCTACAGTGACTTGAGACCCATCTGGGCTACATGAGCACCTATTTCAAAAGAAAAATTGAAAAAAGTTAAAAAGAGAGAAAGAAGATATTCATATAATGATCTCTTGAGCTTTATTACTGTGGATTTTTAAAATTTCCTTTATTATACTATCTAATGGTTTCCTAATGCATATGGATCACTGTAATCTAAATGTTTTCTGACTGTAGACTTTTTAATTATACCATTTCTGTTTATAAACTGTCCCTTGCTCTGTTATATGTGGTCTAATTCCTGAGTAGCAAAGGTATCATATAGGGAACTGTTTATGTGCCCTTTTACTCTTTATTTTTTCACCTTTAATGAACATGCACAGAATACCGGTATATTAGAGATGGGTGTGTCCATTACATTCTCACCTTCCAAATTCAACCTTGCCTTGTTACAATAGGCATCTCAGAAACCAGGACTCATGTTCCTCATAGCTTTTCTTTCTCACTATTGGCTTGTTGGGTACTTTTGACAATTTTCTAGTGGTTGTTTGAACTATTAGGTGTCAGCCTGGCCTGATTTGTTTCACTTGTAAACAAAATGCTTAAGCCACTGATTTTTGTGGCAGTTCAGTTGCTTAGAGTGAGGTGCTAATGAGGTGCAGGTCATAGGTCCTAGCCTCTGAGTGGGTTGCTTAAGCGTTCTGGTGGCCCATGGCCACAAACACTCCCTCCATCTTGCCAGCTGTCTTGCACATGTATGCTATGGCTCATTTTGTGGGGACAGAGCAGAGGGCACAGATAAGAGCAGGCAAATCTCTCATCTCTGCCAGAAAAGACAACTCCCACTGCTAGGTCAGTAACCTCCTCATTGGAGAACAGCACATCAGCAGGAGCCATTGCTCATGTGTCTGCCTGGATCTTTTCTTAAAATAACTTGTGTGATTGTGTGGGTTGTCTGAAGCCAGGTTAGAATACAGCTCATATTTTAAAGCATGTTGGAAAATGAGTATGACTTTTTTTGGTTTGTAAAAGATCATTGTTCCCAATCAGAAAAATTTTAATATAATTCTTTTTTTTTGTGCTATGCTGTTTAATTTATTTGATATTTTCTCAATTTTCTGTTTTTCCATTTTATTTTTTTTAATTGTCCATAGTGAGTTACATTATTTAGTGGGCAAACAATGAGTTGTTATCCCAAATTCCCGGATGCCCCCCCAAAAAATTTTAATATAATTCTGTAAAATAGAAATATAAGCCTTAGCTGGGTGAGGTGGCACACACTTTTAGTCCCAGCACTTGGGAGGCAGAGGTAGGAGGATTGCCAGGAGTTAAAGGCTGCCCTGAGACTACATAGTGAATTCTAGGATTCCAGGTGAGCCTGGGCTACAATGAGACCCTACTTCAGAAAACAAAGTGTAAGGTGGTTTGCCATGGAATGGGCCATTTGTCAGTGCCTACACCACTGATTAACTTGACGCCCCTCTTCCAGTAACCCTTAGCTACTCTGGGAGGCTTAGGGTCTTATGCAACCTTCCTGAAGGTGATGTATTAGTTGGCTCAGCCTTATGCAGGAAACCACAGCTGATGTGAATTCACAAATGTAACAGCCATGTGTTTCCAAAGGACAGTGTTTCCCAGCCTTCCTCCTATCTTCCTGTTCTTATTCTTTCCATCCCCCTCTTCAGTGAGGCTTTCCAAGCCTTGGAGGGGGTGGCTTAGACATTCTGTTTGAGGCTAAGCACACAGTAGTCACTTATTCTTGGGAATTTTTCCAGTTAGGCATCTCTGCATTAATCACTGCACATTGCAGCGGTATGGTTCTGTAATATAAGCTTCAAGCAGTACTCATCTATGGGAACAAATACACATATTTAGAAAGCAGTGTGGCATGCTGTCGATTTAGCATAATCATAGTAGGAGGTCTTCTGTGTGTAGGGGGGGTTAGGGGCTATCTATGTCCCTAGCTATAAGTTTTTGGCCAGGTTTACAGTACCAGGCATGAAGTCTGCACTGGCCTCACACAGTTGGTGACTCCTATAATATTCACACCATTATTGTACCAGTGGGCATATCTTACCAGGCAGGTCAGTTGTGGCATACTTTTAGTCCACAGCTGGGTAGAACTTTGATGGATTTTCCTGCAGCAGCTTGTATAGTACCTTCTGCTATGAAGACGGCTAGTTGCCGGCAGCAAGGAAACTTCCAGCTCATTTCCAACTTAGTTTCTCCATATCATGTAACTGAAATGTGTGGTGTCTTCAGCAATAGTGCCATATCATCTAGTTTTGACAAGCAACCAAGAGCCATGACAATACTGTATCCTGTTTTAGGGGCCTCTGTATCCTTCGTGACTTATAACTCTGGTTGGTATCTCATTCCTGTTATAAAAACTTTTAATCATTAATAACCTGTGGGCTTCTCAGAGCCACTTTATACACCCTTATAGGGGACCTTCATTCAAACACTTTTGAAAAAATATTTACTTGAGAGAGAGGGGGGGGAGAGCGCACAAACAGGGCAAACGAAGTCCATCCAGCTGCATGCACCACTTTGCTGGAGAATTGAACCCTGGTCCTTAGGCTTTGCAGGCATGCACCTTAACCTCTGAGCCATCTCTTAAACACTCTTAAAAAATTTATATTTTAGGGCTGGAGAGATGGCTCAGCGGTTAAGGCACTTGCTTCCAGTGCCTAAGGCCCCCGGTTCAATTCCCCAGGACCCACATAAACCAGACCCACAAGGTGGTGGCCCTGGTGCGCTCTCGCGCTCTCTCTCTCTCTCTCTCTCTCTCTCTCTCTCTCTCTCTCTCTCTCCTTGAAAATGAATAAATAAAATATTTTAAAAAATTTATGTTTTAAGTAGCTTACCAAGTAGTAGGTTTTCATATGGCTTGTTCACATAGCTATAGTTTTGATTCATTAGTTAGTTTCTTAAGCTCTTGTTTAAATATTATATGTCAACTTAAGTGGGACAAAATAATAATGTTTAAAATAGGTCTTTGAGAAATAAAAACAAGACAACTTTATGAGTCACAAGCAAGTAATCTTATTAGGAGGAGTATGGAATTCTGATCTATATAGCAAGTTTGAGGCCACCCTGAGATACATGAGATTCTGTCTATAAAACAACAGGACACACAAATCATATGAATATAGAAGAGGAGTAGAAGAAATATAAGAAAGTCTGGCATTCATTTGTTCATTCAGTATTCGCGATGCACCTCTTACATGTCAAGTACTGTTCTGGACATTGGTAATACATCAAAGAGCAAAACAGACACGTCTCTGCCTTCATGAAATTTTTTACATTCAAATGAGAAAAGACAGGTAGCAAGTAACTGTATCGAATGTCAGCTAGTGATAGATGCTATGGAGAAGTGCTCTATAAGGGAGCTATGGAGTGATGCGGGGTGGGAAGACAGCATTTCTATTTTAAGTAGTTTGATTAGGAAAGTGGCATTTAATCCAAATTCTGAAGGAAGTGAGGATGTCATAAATGGAGAAACCTATTCTGAATGGTGGGAACTGCAAGTGCAAGGAGAACGTGCTATGCTGGATTTAGAAGCAGATGGGGATAGGGTGGAGTTGAGAGCAAGAGGAGGCTCAGAAGAAGGGGTGACTCCTTGGAAGGCCTCTGGCTTTGCTGAGAGTGGGGTGAGGTGCCTCTGTAGGGGGTTGGAGCAGAGGAATAACATGGTTTAAATGATTTCAGTGTGTGTGTGTGTGTGTGTGTGTGTGTGTGTGTGTGTGTGTGTGTGTGTTGGGGATTGAAGCCAAGGTTTCATGCATCCTTGGCATGTATTTTTAAATATTTTTTTTATTTATTTGCAAGCAGAGAGAGAGATGGAACAGAGACAGAGAGAATGGGTGCACCAGGGCCTCCAGCCGCTGCAAACAGACTCCAGATGCATGTGCCACTTTGTGCATCTGGTTTTACATGGGTACTGGGGAATCAAAACTCTGGTCATTAGGCTTTGCAGGCAAGTACCGTAATCACTGAGCAATCTCTTCAGCCCTAGGCATGTTTTAATGATGTTTTTAGCTGCTGTGTCTCAGAATAAACTCTTAAGGCAGCACTGAGGAGGCAGCTGGGAGAGTATTGCTATAAATAACTCAGCAGATGTGACGAATTAGACTAGAGGGGCTGGTGAAGGCTGTGAGAAGAGGACAGATTTTGAATATATTTTGATGTATAGCCAACAGAATTTGTTGATAAACTTGAAGCAAAATGTTAGAAAAAAGAGAAAATTTCAAGGTTGTTGGCCTGAATAACTAGGAGGATGGGGTTATTCACCAAGATGAACAGATTAGTAGGAGAGTAAAGGGAGAGATGGTACATTGTAAAAAGTAGACTGTTCCTTTAAATGTTTTTTTTCCTTTAAAAGTTTTAAGCTTACTTTTGTATCATCTCATCCTTGGCCCCACACGTACAGGAATTGATACTTGCTTTAAGTTTGAATTGAGTGCTATAGATAGATATTTCTGGAATACTTATTTTAAACTATAAAGTGGTCAAATACAGCTCATTTTGTTCAGGTTTTTTTTTTTTTTTTTTTAAAGCTTCCTTCATGAGCAGTTAGTTGTCTTCCAGTTAGCAATGGATGCTGCCAGTTTGGTGACTAATTAGGTTAGAGGTTAATAGCAAGGCATTCTTACAAACATCAATGGAAGTGATAGACCCAAGTGAAAGCTTGTATTAGGCAAAGATTCAGAGAGTGAGATGACTACAAGCCATAGTATGAGAAGCCACGTGACCTGAGAGAGGAGTGGACAGTTTCCTTGGAAACAGTTGTCCTAGTTGGACAATGCCTTATTTTTATATTCATGGTTGAGTTTTCAAAATGAAAAAGTTGCCACCAAGACATTTTTTAATGTTATTGGGGATGGATCCTAGGGTCTTACACATACTAGGTAAGCATTGTACCACTAAGCTTTTAATTTTTTTTTTTTTTTTGAGATAGGGTCTTGGTGAATTGCTTAGGCTGGCCTTGAACTCATTCTGTAGTTCAGGCTGGTCTTGATCGTACAATCATGCCTTAACCTTCCCTAATAGCTTTGATGATATGCTTGTGCCATGAGCTCCAACTCAGCATCATTTCTTTTTTTTTTTTTTTTTTTGTTTTTTTTTTTTTTTTTTTTTTTTTTTTTTTTTTTTTTTTTTTTTTTTTTTTTGAGTTAGGGTTTCCCTCTAGCCCAAGCTGACCTTGTAGTCACCTGTAGACATTCTAGTCTCAGGGTGGCCGTAAACTCATGACAATTCTTCTACCTCTGCCTCCTCAGTGCTGGGATTAAAGGTGTGCCCTGTCACACTAACTCAACATCATTTTTTTAAATTTTATTTATTTATTTGTAAGCAGAGAGAGACAGAGAAAGAGACAGATAGAGAATATGGCTGTGCAAGGACCTCTAGCCATTGCAAAGGAACACCAGATGCACACACCACTTTGTACATCTGGCTTATTGCGGGTACTGGGGAATTGAACCCAGGTCTTTGGCTCTGGAGGCAACCACCTTAACCACTGAGCCATCTCTCCAGCCCTCAACATCATTTCTTATTCATAAAACTTAAAACTAGAAATTTTATTGCTTACTCCAATTGGACATTTCTTTTTGTCCAAAAAAGGAAGTTTGATTTTTTTTTTTTTTTTTTGTGCCACCCAGCCAAGGGAACCACATTTCTTTTCTCCACAGGCCAGGTAAATGCTTCTTACTGTCCTGGGATGAAATCAGATGATAGAATTGGTTGGTCAGTTTTTTTTTCCCCCAATTTATTTCTAATTGAGACTTGGGGGAATAATCTATTATCCCAAGGAAATGATTGCCCCCACTGTCTAGGCTGATGTGTAGGGAAAATATATGAACAGGATTATTTCTTTCTTTTCTGTGGTTTCAGAGCTCTTTATTAGTATAGTACTCATTAGAGGGTAGCATTATAAATTTTTAGGCATCATTCCATTTCTGCTGCACTGATGATTCTTTTCAATATAGTGCCTGATGCACACTGTTCATTCCTTGAAAGAAAGAACCAAATGCTCTTTATGTGCCAGCGATAGAGTGTGCACAAGCCAGCGCAGTAGGTAGAACAGGTACAGTGGGGGACAAGGAGCCAGCAAGCAAATGTATGCACACAGATCACCACAAAGCCACCTGTATACACAAGTGTGAATCTACTGTGTATATTAATATATATGTTTTGAATATTCCATAAATAATTTTTGAATTGAGATTTGAAATTAGATTGACACTTGAAGTTTTAGATTAATACAAGCATCTACGTATATTGCCTATAGGAGAAAATGTAAACCACTTATTATCAGTATTAATTTTGCTCATCCTAGGGATTAAGCCCAGGGCCATACATGTGCTAGGCAAGTGCTTTACCACTGACCTATAGCCTTTACCCCAGTGGGTGATTTATTTTTTATTTTTGGTGGAGATACATAGTGTTTTGCTATATAGCCTAGAGTAGCCTGGAACTCATGATCCTCTTCCCTCTGCCTCCCAAGTATTGGAATTACTGGTATGTGTCACCAGGCTCAGACCCTTTCTTGGGTCGGTGACTGCACATTTTGCTCACACTTTAGTTGCCTTCATCCAGCAATGCACAACCCACCCTTCCTGACCCTGAGTGCCATCTTGCTCCCTTCATGTGCTCCTTCACATAGAGACATGGGACAAGGTTTTTTTTTTTTTTTTTTGGTTTTTTGAGGTAGGGTCTCACTCTAGTCCAGGCTGACCTGGAATTCACTATGTAGTCTCAGGGTGGCCTTGAACTCATGGCAATCCTCCTACCTCTGCCTCCCAAGTGCTGAGATTAAAGGCGTGCACCACCACGCCCGGCTGAAAAGGGTTTTTTTTAATGAATGAAGGAATGAATAAATATGCCATTTATGTTCCCTCCTCATATATACCAGAGGCTCTCCTAGGAAACAGTTGGAGTGACCTCTGGTCAAGTCTGCTCTGTATCCTATTCCTTCATTTTGTGACATTTACCCTTGGGAGGATGAGATCAAACAATGTTTAAGCATGTTATTTAAGCATGTTCAGTAAGTGCAAGGCAGTAGAATCGTCACTATCAACATGGTCATTACTGTGCACTTAGAATACCGTGCCCCAAAATACAAGTACAGATCAAGGGTGACCTAAATGTTGATATGATGAATAGTTTTCAGTGTGTTGTCGGAGGACAAGTGCTTGACAAGATCCCTTCCATTACCTTCATCTCATAGTTCAGGCTGCTAATGAATTAGGAGGCTTGTCTGTCCACTGGCCAGGAACCAGCTTGAGCAGATCCCTGTGGAGTGAGACTTCCCTGTTGCTTGTGTATAAAGAAACCTCTCCAGATAGCCAGATTGGTTCAGGAAGTCTGAACCAGATAGGCCCACTCAACAGGGAGAATCTCTACTTGGCCAACTTTAGGTATAGTATACTGTAGGGAACCCTGATTTTTCTTTTTGGTTCTGACAGACTTGAGGAAACAGAAAGTCTCCTTATAAAATAATAAAAACATCATTTAAATCTTTTCAGACTCAGAAATTGTTAGCCGTAATGGGTGGGCTATTGAATAGGAGGATAGCGAAGGCTTCAGTATCTCTTCACTCTGGCCCCTCACTTCCTCAGGTTTCTTAGTCATGTTGACTTAAGGCTGCTTTCTCCCTCCCCGTTCTCTTTACTGATTTCTTTGCCATCCACCAGCATGCAACACAAATGAGTGTATGTGGTCAAGAGACTGGCAGTGTCTTCATAGAATTCTGTCCTTGGACCTTATGCTCTGCAGCCTAGACTTGTTCATGTCACTTGGTCTACTCTCCAGTGTTTGTAGTTGGAGGGAACTTTGCCAGCTGCTCTCATCATGAGGGAGCCCTCCACAAGCTCATGTAAGCTAACCCAGACCCCAGAGTAGGCTGTCTCAACTCAGTCAGAGTGCTCTAGGAAAACGAAGTGGTCTACCTGACAGCCCTCCTTAAGTAATCAGTATATGATGAAAGTGCTATATTTATATTATGTATATATTTAAATTTTTTTTATTCTTCTCAAAGTCTATCACATCCTGTTTAGGAGAGATGTCTTAGCATTTAAAGGTATTTGCCTGCAAAGCCTGATACCCTGGGTTCAATTCTCTAGCCGATGTATCTGGAGTTCATTTGCAGTGGCAGGAATCCCTGGCATGTCCATTCTTTCTATCTCTGTCTCAAATAAATACAATATAGATATATTTGGTTTTTCGAGGTAGGGTCTTGCTCTAGCCCAGGCTGACCTAGAATTCACTCTGTAGTCTCAGGCTGGCCTTGAACTCACAGCAATCCTCCTACCTCTGCCTCCCGAGTGCTGGGATTAAAGGCATGCACCACCACGCCCAGCACAATATTTTTTTTTTAATATTTGAAAAATAAAGCTGGGCGTGATGGCGCATGCCTTTAATCTCAGCACTCCGGAGGCAGAGGTAGGAGGATCACCATGAGTTCAAGACCACCCTGAGAATACATAGTGAATTCCAGGTCAGCCTGGGCTAGAGCGAGACCCTACCTCAAAATTTAAAAAAAAAAAAAAATTTTTTTAAAATAAAATCTAGCTGGGCCTGGTGGCTCACGCCTTTAATCCCAGCACTCCGGAGGCAGAGGTAGGAGGATTGCAGTGAGTTCAAGGCCACCCTGAGACTACATAGTGAATTCCAGGTCAGCTTGGACTAGAACGAGACCCTACCTTGAAAAACAAAACAAAACAAAAAAAAAAAGAAAAGAAAAGAAAATCTATTATATCCTGACATTAGGCCCTAAAGAATATAAGGCAAGTCCCTTCTCAAGAAATGAATTACTCACAGCCATTCAATCAACCAAGGATAAGCCAGTGAGACAGAAACCAATGAATCTCGACACAAAAACCCCTAAGCTCACATTAAAGCAGCCTTAATACTCACCCACCACGACTCAGGGAACTGAGCGGAAGAAGGGGCAGAAAGATTGTGAGAGCCGTGGTGGGGGAGAATATCAAAGGCATGGCACCCCTCAGTAACAACACACTTGGGTCAGGAGAACCCAGCTGAATACTAGGCTATCCATGGTCCCCTACCACAAAGACTGATCCAGACGGCCCACGGAGGAGGATATCCAGCTGACTGGGGATGGGGAGGGGGCCAATGAGGAATTGGGGATAACAACTCATTGTTGGCCCACTAAACAATGTAACTCATTATAGACAATAAAAATGAATTAGTGATTAAATGAATATGAATTATGTATATGGGGCTGGAGGTGTAGCTCAATGGGAGAATGGGGGATAGTTACAACTGTAAAGCTGAATACTAGATAATTTTGAATAATATCAAGTGATGATAGTATGACTTCAGTTTCAAGTATGATGAAGGAAGAAATGAATAGTATTTTAGTAAAATCTACCAAACACATATTTATAATAATTTTTATTATATCAGGAAGAATAGTATTTTTTGAGCTAGGATTTCTATGTAGCCCAGGTTGGCCTCAAATGGAAGACATTATGACCTCAGCCTTCTGAGCAGTGGAATTACAGGCATGTGTCACCTCATCTGGCCAAGAAAGAAAGAATAAACTTACTCACTGGTTTAATAGCTGGAGGAAAGCTGGTTTTTATTATGTACCTTAAAATTCTTTGCTCACAAGAGTGCTGCTTCCACAGTGAGTTCGACAACCTGCACCACGATGATGGAGACAGACACTGAGAATAACCAAACATTCCAAAGTAGAAGTCCAGAGGCTGCTAAGAGCTCAATACTAAAGCAGACTTAAAACTACCCACCATAGCTCATGGAACTTTCCGGAAGAGGGGCTAGAAAGAGTGTAAGAGCCATGGTGGAGGGAATATCTAGAATCATTGCCCTTGGATATTCTCCCCCAGCCCCACTGTCTCCGTGGAATGGGGGCAGGTAGGAAGGAAACAGTGGTATCAACACATGGGTTGTACAGAGTTTCTACTTATTAAAAACTTCTTAGCTCAATTATCACTTATTATATGACTATAACTTTTAATTTTTGTTTTGGTTTTTTTTAATATTTATTCATTTTCAAGGAGAGAGAGAGAGAACGAGCGAGCACCAGGGCCACCACCTTGTGGGTCTGGCTTATGTGGGTCCTGGGGAATTGAACCCGGGGCCTTAGGCACTGGAGGCAAGTGCCTTAACCACTAAGCCATCTCTCCAGCCCTTGTTTTGGTTTTTTGAGGTAGGGTCTCACTCTAGTCCAGGCTGACCTGGAACTCACTATGTAGTCTCAGGGTGGCTTCAAACTCAACACTTTGATCTCACTTTAATCTTAGCACTTGGGAGGCAGAGGTAGGAGGATCAGATTGCCATGAGTTTGAGGCCACCCCGACTATATAGTGAATTCTATGTCAGCTTGGGCTACAGCAAGAGTTTCCCTCTGGGAGAAAAAGAGAAAGAAGAAAGAGATTGTGGTGCTCAGTGGTTAAAGGCACTTGCTTTGCAAGCTTGTCAATGGGAGTGTGTATCCCCAGCACCCATGTGAAAGCTAGATGGAAAGTGGTGTGTACCTATGTAATTCCCATCCTTGTATGCCCCTGACAATAAGAGGCAGTCAGAAGAATCCCAAAGCACAAGGGCAGCTAGTCTGGCCTTACCAGTAACAAAACGAGAGACCCTGTTTCAAACAAAATGGAAGGAATGGTACATACACAGGAAATAATTTAAGAGGAATAAGTAAAAGAGATGGTTATTTTTTGTATATAGTATTAAAACTTCAGAGGTTTTATGGCTCTTTTCTTGAAAAATTAAGTTATCAAGTAAGTATTTAGTAAGCCCTGACACTGGGCCACTGTGTATACATTCTTTAGCTTTTAGACAATAGTAAAATAACCCTGAATTAATGTCTCTTTAGATGACTTTGATACGTACAAGATGGGGAGTTGAACTTTCAGCCAAGAACTTTTGTTTTCCCTCACTGAATAGTTTTCAGTCTTGGTATGTGATAAAACTTAGAGCTCAAAATACTTAAATTGGGGCTGGAGAGATGGCTCAGAGGTTAAGGCACTTGCCTCCAGTGCCTAAGGCCCCGGGTTCAATTCCCCAGTACCCACATAAGCCAGACCCACAAGGTGGCGGCCCTGGTGCTCTCTCTCTCTCTCTCTCTCTCTCTCTCTCTCTCTCTCTCTCTCTCTCTCTCTCTCTGTATCTCTCTGCTTGAAAAATGAATAAATAAAATACTTTAAAAAAAAAAAATACTTAAATTGTTTCTATCCAGATAACATTTCCCACTATTGTCTGGAGTTGCTTAGTGAATTATTACTTACTTAAAAATTTGGGCTAGAGGGCCGGGCATGGTGGCGCACGCCTTTAATCCCAGCACTTGGGAGGCAGAGGTAGGAGGATCGACATGAGTTTGAGGCCACCCTGAGACTACATAGTGAATTCCAGGTCAGCCTGGACTAGAGCGAGACCATACCTCGAAAAACCAAAAAAAAAAAAAAAAAAAAAAAAAAAAATGGGCTAGAGAGATGGCTTAGCGGTCAAGGCATTTTCTTGCAAAGCAGAATGAACCAAGTTCAATTCCCCAGTACCCACGCGTTGTAGTCGACTTTCTCTTTGCTGCACAGAAAAGAACCCAAGCAAAAGTGGCTTGTGGAGCAAAGGATTTATTTTGACTTATGGATCCAGGGGAAGCTCCATGATGGCAGGGAAAACCACAGCATGAACAGAGGGTGTACATCACCTCTGCCACAGCACAGCACTGGGGATCGATCATCATTCAGAACACATTCATTTGTGGGGGACATCTGGATCAAACCATGATACCATGTAAAGCCAAATGCACAAGGTGGTACATGTACCTGAAGTTTGTTTGAAGTGTCTGGAGGCTGGCGTGCTCATTCTGTCTCTTACCTACCTCTTTCTCTCACTCTCAAATAAATAAAATATTTAAAAAATTTGCTAAGCCTTTTGGGCTCTATAATGGCTAAACTATTATACTGGGTGGTAATGGTTTGGGCCTGTCACATATCTTTCATAATTTTATACCTGCATTTCCCAAAGATTCTATTCCTCTTACATAATTATTTACCTTTCATAAACTATATGAAATTAGTTTCTGTACATCAGCTGGGAGTCTAATTTTCTTAGTAGAATATTTGATCTATTTTATGTGTTTGCCTTTAAAAAAAATACTGGCTGGCTGGGCGTGGTGGCACACGCCTTTAATCCCAGCACTCCGGAGGCAGAGGTAGGAGGATTGCCTTGAGTTCAAGGCCACCCTGAGACTACATACAGAATGAATTCCAGGTCCGCCTGGGCTAGAGTGAGACCCTACCTCGGGGGAAAAAAAAAAATTACTGGCTGCCTGTGTCCTGACTAATGTTTCCGAGGACTGTGTTTCGAAAACATTTCCTTTCTCCCCTGTGTTACAGAGGCTCATGCATATAGTGAAGTCCTATGATAAGTATTTTTTAGTGAACAAAGTATTTGAAAAATAAACAAGTGGCAGTTTTCTCATTAGGCACACACTGAGCGCCACCAGTGCATTCATCATCACGTACAGGACGAAGTCCAAGACAGTTCGTATTTATTGCTTCATAATCTAATTATCTGTGAAATGGTCATGTCAAAAAAAACCCTCAGGGAATCTATCAATGGGGCAATTTGTTTGCAATTGTGATTAATAACCTGCTATGGATAATTAATGGACAACTTTATACAGCTACTAGTTCCAAATGTATAGTAGTAAGAGATTATCTAAAAGACTAACACCAAATCATTCCTATTATTAATACATCCTAGGTTTAATTCTTGCTTGTATTTTACCCATTCAATAAAAAAGATAAACAAGAGTAGGCAACAGCCTCTTCTTTTTTTTCTTTTTGAGGTAGGGTCTCACTCTAGTCCAGGCTGTCCTTGGAAATTATGGTCATCCTCCTACCTCTACCTCCCAAGTCCTTCTGGGATTAAAGGTGTGCACCACCATCTCTGGTTTTTCTTTTCTTTTCTCTTCTCTTTTCTTATTTCTTTTTGCTTTTTTCTCTTTACTTTTCCTTTCCTCCTCTCCTTCCCTCCCCCTTTAATTCCTTTATGATGCTGTGTGTCAGTTACCTTTCAAAAATTTTCTGTAATGAGTTCTGATAACTTACATGAAAAATGAATTTTTCTACAACCAAACTGAATAGAAAAACAAAAAAGTCTGGAGAAGGAGATTTCTTCTAAATGGGAAGCCTTGGGAGATTGGAGAGAGAGGGGGAGGGGGAGAGAGAAGAAGAGAGAGAGAGAGGAATAGGGAGCCAAGCATGCCATTATCTGCTGCCCAGTGAGAAAATATCTCTGTACGTTGTAAACTCTTTCTATTTTATGCATGCAGCACCTAATGAAGATGGTATATTTATTGAGCTCTCACATCTCATTGCTGGATGACATCAGGGAGCTCTTTTTTAGGATGGCTGTCCATCTGTTCTCCTCCAGGAACTGCTGGATTCGTGCCACTGCCACTTGGCTGCTGGCTTCAAGAGAGCCTGAATCAGTGAGCTGCTCACACCAGGGAGAACAAACAGGCTCTTCTCCTTAAAGTGTCTATAATTATATGGCCATAATTAGAAATAAAGCCTTCTGAATACAGTTTGCAGCTCATGAGGAATGTCGTCTGCTTACCCACCATTTTTTCCTATTGTCTCACATGCTGATGAAGAAGCAGTACTTGGCCTCATCACTAATGAATAAAATGGGGAGGGCCACATTCACCCTGAACCCCAAGTTTACTTGGTGGCCTGGACTAACCACCTGCCCTTCCCAAGCTTTTGGTTTGGTAGCCATATAGGGAATATATGCCTGTGAGGACCTTATTGCCAGCATATATTCCTTTCCAAAAAGAGATAACCTAGAGTCGGGCATGGCGGCTCATGCCTTTAATCCCAGCAGTCAGGAGGCAGAGAGGTAGGAGGATCGCCCTGGGTTCGAGGCCACCCTGAGACTTCATAGTGAATTCCAGGTCAGCCGGGACTAGAGTGAGACCTTACCTTAAAAAAAGAGATAACTTAGAGGAAAAACACCTCATGAGTGGAGACTTCCAGTTTTGGTGCTTGTGGTTAGGATTTGAGTTTATTGTTCTCATTATAAATAACATTGTTTGGGTGGTTTTATAGTGTTCAGAGATATAGGTTGCCATTGTTTCTTGCCTGATTGTTTGGAGTTTGAGCAGATGTTGATTAATTCATGAGCCCCAACTGCAAAATAGATGTTCAGTATTGATTAGACATATGCCCCTGGTTGTATGCTGTTAAAAAGGACTCAATTGTGAAATACTCCTAAAGCTAAATCAATAAACTACTAAAGCTGGTTTCCCCCATAAATGTTTGTATTTTATCCCCTTTACTAAATGAGAAAGGCTATTAAGAATTTCTATCATCTGGCCCGTTAAGAAAACTAGCAGTATCTTTGGGACAATTGTTCATGTTGTTAACTATTCCAGGTGAATTTAAATTATTCATATAAACATCTTAGCCAAAGATAACTGTGGCTCAGTGGAGGAGATAACAATTTTCTTTGGGAAATTATCATGTTTACTCTGATGACATGGGGTAGAGAACTTTGCGTACAGACTGTATACTAATAAAAATTTCAAGGGCATACATAGCTCCTCACTGTGTAAAAATGTCTGCAGTCTCTGTGATGATTATCGCCAGTAATTGCTAGGTAATTAGCTGCACTGGCAGAGTGAGTCACTAGGACATTTTCTGCCATGGAAATTTATTTTTTTCTGAGGACTATTGAATTTTGAATCATTTATGGCTTACTTTTTCCTGCTCAACATACAGACTTGTCTGGTCTTTATGAAATCCTCAAGAGAAATCCCCAAAGCTCTGTAGCTTCTAGGCCCAGGCCTTTTAGGTATCTTTCCTTACCTTCTCTTTGAAGTTTTCATGAATGGGCTGTGTGAACTTCCTGACCATGCCAACCCCTTCCTTAAATCTTCTCACTGGCTCTTCATTTCCTCTCGCACCTGTTACCCCGTCTGCCCATCCCATGAATGAGTCAGTCACTAGCTAGCTCTGGATTATCTCATTTCCCTCATCTGCTACAGGCTCCCTGCCTTCCTTCTCCACAGATTCTCAGTTCCTCTGTGTCCTTCTTGGTCGACTTAAGTTAGTTTTTGTGAACCTTCCCAAAGCACCATCATTTTCATAGAAGAGTTTCCACTGAATTAAGTAGAGAATTGCTGATGGGCTCCTCAAAATCTGCAGACTCCATTTCCATGTAGCGTCTTCCTCTAATACCTAATTATAAATTCCCCCTCCTAAATTCCCACTTCCTGAATGAAATACAAATGACATATCCCAAACCCGTTCTGCCTACTGTTCCTTGTTGCTTGCAGCTGTTTTCATTGGGCCCACCACTCAACCCCTCTGTGCCATACTTTTTCCTCAGTGAGGCTGGGGCAATAGCAGCATTGGATTATTGATCTAATTCAAGCTCTTAATGCAGTATCTGGCTTACGGTGAGTATGCAGTATATGTTAGCTATTGTTTATTAATCACGGATAAGAGGCCTGGAGAGATGGCTCAGCGGTTAAGGCACTTGCCTCCAGTGCCTAAGGCCCCGGGTTCAATTCCCCAGGACCCACATAAGCCAGACCCACAAGGTGGTGGCCCTGGTTCGTTCTCTCTCTCTCTCTCTCTCTCTCTCTCTCTCTCTCTCTCTCTCTCTCTCCTTGAAAATTAATAAATAAAATATTTTTTAAAAAATCATGGGTAAGAGAATGAAGAACACATCCCACATTATATACAATGTATGCAGGCACACTTAACATACATACATATGTGTATATCTCCATATTTACATAACTTGGGAAAATTTTAAGAAAATTTTAGAATTTTTTTTAAAAATATTTTTATTCATTTATTTATAAGCAGAGAGATATAGAAGAGTGACAGACAAAGAGAATGGGTGCATCAGGGCCTCGAGCCACTGCAAATGGACTCCAGATGCATGTACCACTTTTTGTATCTGGCTCTATGTGGGTACTGGGGAATTGAACTTAGGTCCTTAGGCTTTGCAGGCAAATGCCTTAACCATTGAGCAATCTCTCCAGCCCACTATTCAGAATTTTAATATAATACCCTTTTTAGAAAATGGAAAAACCATATATTTATTTTTTTTTAAAATATTTTATTTATTCATTTTCAAGCAGAGAGAGAGAGAACCAGGGCCACCACTTTGTGGGTCTGGCTTATGTGGGTGTACTGGGGAATTGAACCTGGGGCCTTAGGCACTAGAGGCAAGTGCCTTAACTGCTGAGCCATCCCTCTAGCCCCAGAAAACCATATATTTAAATACAAAGTTTACATAAAGTAAACTTGCAGAAATCTTGGCCATTGAGGCCACAGTCTCAACGAAGGTGGGGAAAGCACTGTACTATTTTCTACCCACTACTGCCAGCCTGGCATTAGTAGCTGGTCATTGGTGAAAAGCACCAGAATGCCATAGGCTCTTGGATCAATATTAAGTTCATCCTGCCATCATTTTTTATATATCCTATCGTCTTCACACTATCTTTTAAAAAACAAAATAAATTTCTCTTCTGCTTACTTAAAATTGTGTGGCAGCGTGCCTACTTATGAATTACTACTGAGGAAAACTTACAACAGTCGTCATCACTCAAGAGCATGCAGGTACCCACACAGGTATGTGGCTAAAAAACAAACAAACAAACACCCAAAGCAATAAGCCATCCTAAATAATGTCTCAACATGAGGTTTCAAAGGGGGTATGAACAATTTACACACATGTGTATATCTCCATAGTTGCATAATTTGGGAAAAAAACCTTCAAAATGAAAAAAAAACACATATATTTAAATGCAATATACACAAAGCAAATTTGCATAAATTTTATCTGGCACCATCATGGTCTCTTGTCTTTAGTCATGCCGAGACAAGGAGAATGAGTTTAAGTACATTTTCAGTTACATAGTGAGTTTGAGGCTAGCCTGAGCTACATGAAACCTTGCCACCACAAAAAGAACATAATCTTTTTAAAAAATGCAGTAAGTAATTTACTGTACCAGCCTTTTGCGTGTGTGTGTGTGTGTGTGTGTGTGTGTGTGTGTGTGTGTCTGTCTGTCTGTCTGTCTGTCTGTCACATATGCACACTTGCAATGCTGGAGAATCAATGAATGTGCAGTGCAGTGTGTACAACTATTTTTCTGGTGCCATAGGGCTGCCACTCTTGTAGACACAAAAATTATTTGAATTTCCCTGGTTTCATTTATGTGATTTAACAGCTTATGTCATTCAAGGTTGTTTTATTAATACTAGTTTTATAAAATAAGATTTTTTCAAGATTATTAAATTATGAGAGAGGTAACCAGAGTTTCACTGTTTCATGCTTGTAACTTTCATTTCTCCTTAAGTGTTGATTTATTCCTAGTGATACAAATTGCTGTTTTCTTTGGCAGTCAGTAGAACCAAGTCTATGTGAAATTATGTAATGTCTGAAAAGTTATATTCATGATTAATTGGCCTAGCCTAGAATGGTATTTGTGTGTGTGGAATAAGAGGATCATGCTTTTTATTTGGCATTGAGTTGAAGCACCCTGCTCAGATCGGGTTACTTTGCAGGGCCTTTTGACTGAGAAATGTATGTTTAGTTTGATCTCTAAAAAGCATGAAATGTACCTCTCAAGCCAAGTATGCTGGAATTCATATTGTAACCAAGGTCAGTGTTAGAATAACTTCAAAAGCAATCTGTTCCACTCTATCACACCTCAGTTAACAAGTAAAGCCAAGAGGTTTGAAACAACATCATCATCATTTTCATAGCCTCTGAAAGTACAGCCAATCTTGATTACCCAAGGGTAGAATGTATGGATTGTCAAATATTAGTTTAAAATTCTTCCTGACCTTGACCTTAACTTATCAGTTACACTGGTCTATTTATTTATCTAAGCTGGGCTTTACAGGAGCTAGCAAAGAAAGCCTTAAACAATTGCTTCTTACTATGTGTCATCTTGAGAAATGATGATATCCATTTCTAATCGGTGGACTCTACATCTCCAGTCCAGCCAACTGCAGATAGCAAACATTTTGGGGCAGTTTTACATTTGAACTGAATATGCACAGACTTCCCCTATTTTCATTATTCCCTAAGAAATCAATGCAGCATAACTTTTTGTATAGTGTTTATAGTGAATGGATGAGTCATAAATAATCTAGGGATGACATAATATGCATATGTGCATTGGCTCTATGCATATACTACTTCAGCTTATATGAAGGATTTGAGCATCTCCAGATTTTGGTATTTGAAGGAAGTCCTATCACCATTCCCCCACCAATTCTTTTTTTTTTAAATATTTTATTTATTCATTTTCAAGCAGAGAGAGAGAGAGAGAGAGAGAGAGAGAGAGAGAGAGAATGAATGCACCAAGGCCAACACCTTGTGGGTCTGGCTTATGTGGGTCCTGGGGAATTGAACCCAGGGCCTTAGGCACTGGAGGCAAATGCCTTAACCTCTGAGCCATCTCTCCAGCCCTCCCCCACCAATTCTAAGGGGCACTATATAGTGATAGTGAACTTGATCCATGGAAACAGTGTAAGACTGTGGCTCTGGAACTTGTCTTGAGAAAATTAAATTTTGTTTCCTTACCTACCTACTTCTGCCATTATAGTGAGGAGTTCAGTGGTTACCTGACTATGCATCCACGGTTTCTGCTTGCTGATAATTATTGCTATGCTTCTAACTACTGCACTGCCATCACCACCAAATTCTACTGTTATTGTGATTCCATCTCCTGCAGGGACATCTCTACAGGGTTTTTTGTTTTTTTCAAGGTAGGGTCTCACTCTAGTCCAGGCTGACCTGGAATTCACTATGTAGTCTCAGGCTGGCCTTGAACTCACAGCAATCCTCCTACCTCTGCCTCCCGAGTGCTGGGATTAAAGGCGTGCGCCACCACGCCCAGCTTTCTACAGGGTTTTTATTCTTTGGTAAATCCTCATAACCATGCCTAGCTTGGGTGTGTGTGTGTGTGTGTGTATATATATATATATATATATATATATATATATATATTCAAATTCACATGTGTGACCCACAGATAAACTACATCATCATTACCTTGGAGTTTCTTTAGATAAGCAGAATTTCAGGCTTTATCCTAGAAGCACCAACCAGAATCTTCATTTTTATACAATCTCCAGGTTCATATAAAAGTTTGAAAAATATTGATTCATGTTATATATCCCTTAACTATTTGGTCAAATCATCTTGGGCTGGGGAGATGGTTCAGCGGTTAAAGGCACTTGCTTGCAAAGCCTTATGGCCCAGGTTCGATTCCCCAGTATCCATGTAAAACTAGATACACAAAGTGGTACATACATCGAGGCACTGATATGCTCATTCTCTCTCTCTCTCTCTCTCGCTCTCTCTCTCTCTCTCGCTCTCGCTCTCGCTCTCGCTCTCGCTCTCGCTCTCGCTCTCGCTCTCGCTCTCGCTCTCTCCCTACTTGCAAAAGTAATTTAAAAGTCATTTTAATTTAGAGATGATTGCCAGCTGTGAGCCAAATTCTTAAATCACATATGGTAAATTAAGATGATGTAATGAGGGAGGGAGGGAGGGAAACCCTTTCTGATGATCCTAACGCCGATGGGCCTATATATACACTAATTGTTTAACTCTAGGTTTTCCTTTGTTGTCACACTCAATATGGATGTTTTGTGGGTCAATAAAAATCTCTCCCATGATCTTGTAAATTTTAGTGACCTGTGAGCCCATGAATGTAACTGCCATATTATGTCTGAGGATAGCGTTCCTTTGTATTCTCCATCTTCTGGGTCATAAGTTCTTTTTGCCCTTTCCCTGCAATGTTCCCTGAACCTTGGAGGGTGGTATAGATGTCCTGTTAGGGCTTGACACACAGTAATCCCTTATTCTCAGTTCTTTCACCATCTTTGCTCCTCTACATTAACCTCTGCCCCACTGTAAAAAAGAAGAAGCTTCGGTGATCAAGGCTGAGAGCAGCACTAGTCATATGGGTTTAAACAAATATTTAAAAGGCAGTTTAGTAACCTGTCTATCTAGCATAACACTAGTCAGATTCCCCCTAGGGCCTATGATCTCCCCATTCATGGGCTTTTGACCAGGTTTACAGTACCAAGCATGATTTCCCTACTGTGTGATGGGCCTCAGTTCTAATCAGAAAGTAGTTGGCTACCCCCATAGCAGTCATGCCACATGATAGGGAGCACACAGGTTCTATACACACATTCATATTCTCTCTCTCTCTCTCTCTCTCTCTCTCTCTCTCTCTCTCTCTCTCTCTCTCTCTCTCTCTCTCTCTCTCCCCCTCCCTCCTTCCTTCCCTCCCTCTCTCCCTCCCTCCCCTCGGGATTCATGTTGCCAGTAAGTGACCTTGAACTCCTAATCTTCCTGACTCCACTCCACCTTTTGGGATTATAGGTATGTGCCATCATGCCTGCCATGCAATGAAGCAGCACTGGACAGGAGATACTGAGCAATGCCACCGTGTGACAACAGCCTTGGCTGACCTCACAGTTAGTTCCTGAGCTAGTTAGACCTTCAGAGTTGTCCTGAGTTGGGCCCATATGACCTCTACATTACTCAGTAATGTGAAATTGTACCACTTGGATGTGGGCTACCCAAAGAAGACGCCTGAAAGACATGTCATTGCTAGAAACTGCCTTTTCATACCACTTTTGGAAACTGGGGTAAAAAGTTTTTCAGCCGGGCGTGGTGGCGCACGCCTTTAATCCCAGCACTCGGGAGGCAGAGGTAGGAGGATCACCATGAGTTCAAGGCCACCCTGAGACTACATAGTGAATTCCAGGTCAGCCTGGACTAGAGCGAGACCCTACCTCAAAAAAACAAACAAAAAAAAAAAGGACCAAGCTCTTGACATGTGGGTAGTAATTATCTGAGGAACCCCCCTATCTTCCTGCTTATAAATGCTGTAATTGAAAGGGTCAGAGGAAGTGAGGAAAACAAAAGCCAAAAAGTCAGGGGCATGGAAATTCTGTACTGCAGATGGTTTTTGTGCCTACAGGGCAATTGAGAATTAAATGTGATAATGGAATTCCATTACTTTTATTGCTTTTGGGAGGACAAACCCTTGGACTACCAATTACACTCTGCTAGGTACACTTTAGGTGCTGAGTAAATGTCAGTAAGGTACTGAATGGTATATAGTGCCGTACCTGGCAGGTAACTCTGTGAATGTGAAATATTGTCTGAGGTGGGGGCTGTGGCAATAAGATTTATAGAGAAAGTGACTAATACGTGGTTTTCTAGATGTCAGTGTTCTCCCTCTGTCTCATCTCTGCTTTTTGTCTCCCAGTTTGGATATGATTAGTACAATTGAGTTGCCTGTGTCTCCTGTGACCAGTTTGGTCACAGTGCAGTTTGGTGAGATTGGTAACAAGAATGTCTAGATTCAGTTCACATAATACCTAAGCAAGGTGTAGCCACCATATCTAGGTGAAAGTGGATGCCTTGAGGCAGTTTAGGGCAACTGCACTAGTCAGCTGTCCTTTTCTGTGCCTGATGAGCAATTCTAGGAAGAAGCCATCATTATTGGCCTTTTTTGTGTTATGTCCAACCTTTAATTCATCCATTGCTCCTGTGCCTTACCTTTATTGAGGGAAAATTCTGGCCAGGCATGGTGGAGCAGGCCTTTAATCCCAGCACTTGGGAGGCAGGAGGATAGCTGTGAGTTTGAGGCCGCCCTGAGACTACAGAGTGAATTCCAGGTCAGCCTGGGCTAGAGCAAAACCCTACCTTGGAAAACCAAAAAGAAAATAAAATTCTGAAGTCATTATTAGATCAGTGTAACAGTATGGAATTTCTACCAATAGCACCTGTTACATTTTCAACAGTATTAGAGTTTATCTGTTTCTTTTTTGGAGGCATGTGTATGTGTGTGTGTGTGTGTGGTGTACTTGTGTGTGTGTACACGTATACTTGAGTGAGGGGGCCCGTGTTAGATGTTGGGTGTCTTAATCACTCTCCATTTTATTAAGACAGGTTCTCTTGCTGAACCTGGAGCTCACCAGTTTGGCTGGGCTAGCTCTCAGGTGAGGTGCAGGATTCTCTTTCCACACCTCCTCAACTCTTGGATTAGAGGCATGGACCACCACACCCATTATTTTAAAGTGGGTGCCGGGGGAGAGGAGGGGAGTCAAGAGAGATTTGGCGCGGGCCCGGCCGCTGGGCAGAAGTCCTCGTTCGGACGCCATGCTGACGGCCTGGAGGCCTGGAGGAGACACGCTGATTGAGCCGCGGGCGGGAAACGGCCCGGAAATGAAAATGGGGGCGGGGGAGGTAAAAATGCAAGACCGGAAGTGACCCAATGGTTGCGCTTTCTCATGAAATAATCTCAGAAAAAAAAAAAAAAAAGAAAAGAAAATTACAGTGGGTGCCTAGGATCTGAACTCAGGTCCTCACGCTTGCACAGTAAGCCCTTTACCCATAAAGCCATCTCCTGATAGTTTTGTTTCTCGTGCCATCTTAACAATAGAACTTATTTTTATGCTCATCTTTTTTGTTTTGTTGTTTTAATACTGAGTCTCACTTTGTAGCCCAGGTTTGACTCAAGCTCCGGGTGATCCTCCTGCCTCCCAAATTCTTGAATGCTGGGATTCCAGGTGGCTTCTGTCAGTTTTCTTACTTTTCAAGAAGTGATGTTCTCAGTTTGGAACTGCTTTAGTCAAAGTTCTTCAGAACTGAGGCTGTGAATCAATCACTTGAGATGTGTTTTCAGTTTTTTTTTTAAAAAAGTAAACATTCAAGATTTTTGACATTTGAATGCAAGTTGATTTAAAACTTTATTTTTTTCTTAAAGTCTATGGTACTAATGTAATATAAATATAAGATTTGTATTTCTAATATTGTGACATGCTTGCCAAAGAGAACAGTTTGTAAATCCTAAAGTCTTCCTGTAACCATATGTTGAATTTCCAGCTGTGTTGAATCAGACTTTGATCCCTCTTAAGAAGATAAACACACTGTCTGCAGTTGCTAATGGCAGGGGTGGAGGAGAGAAGCTCAGATGCAATCTTAAAAGCCAGTCCCTGTCCAGATAAGAAATTGAAGGCCCTGGGGAAACGAATTATTTC
>PVHP010004791.1:30310-63523 GCA_004024765.1 Zapus hudsonius | reverse complement strand
AAGGAGGAAACTTGGAGACAGACATGGAAGGAAGACAGTGTAAAGATGACTGTGTGATAACAGAGTCAGGGATCAGAGGGACTCATCCACCAGCTAAGAAATGCCAAGGATTACAGAGAATTACCAAAATCTAGGAAGGGCAAGGATTGTCCCCTGGCACTGTCAGAGGACATGCTCCTGTTAACACCTTGATTTAAGACTTCTGCTTCCAGAATGAGGCAATACAGTGTGTTATTTAAATCCACCAAGCGTGTGGCATTTTGCTATGACTGCCCCGGGAATCTAACGCAGCCTCTAATCTCCACTACAGCATTTAAAAATAACATTTTGCTTTCATATTAAAAAATTGTCTGATATATCATGATTTTTGGTTTTGTTTCATTTTTTTTCAAGGTCCCTCTCATTCTAGCCCAGCCTGACCTGGAACTCAATCTGAAGTCCCAGGCTGGCAACCTTCCTACCTCTGCTTCCTGAGTGCTGGGATTAAAGGCATGCACCACCACACCCTGTTTAATGATCTATCATATTTTTACAAATCATTAATTTGACTTTATTTCTGCCTGTATTTGTGTTTTGTTCCATCATTTTTTTTCTGTTTCTGGTTGTGTTCTTTTTCCTCTTTTTAAAAAACTAAGTGGTCTGCACGATCATCTCTTCTCTACATCTTTGCTTTATTCCCTCTTTTTTTCCCTTATCCTCTCTCCATTTGTGTTCTTCCTCTATTCATCTTTCAGTCTCTTTCCTGTGATTAAGAGTATTTTAATTTAGCCCAGTGTGGTGGCACACAGCTTTAAACCCAGCACTTGGGAGGCCTGGAGTTTAAGGTCTCCCTGAGACTACATAGTGAATTCCAGGTAAGCCTGGGCTAGAGGGAAACCCTACCTCAAAAAACCAAACCAAAAAAAAAAAAAGAGTATTTTTACTTAAACTTTTTGTGACTGGCTGGTGATCAGAGGAAAAAGCCCAATACCTCTTGTGTAACAAGGGTTAGGGTAGATTCCAGTTAGAACAAACTTCCAGTGTTAGAAATGTTGATTAGAGATCAAAAGCAGTAACTTCTGAGTTGATGGATTTTCTATATTAACTTCCTCATTCTTTATCTTCCTCAGAAACATGTTATTCATATGGAACCTATTAAGTTCTGCTTTGTTCTACTGTGATTTGTATGCATGCCCTTTGCTTCCTGAGGTCCAGAACCCCTGAGAAAGCTTATGAAGCCCTTGGTGTGGATGAAAAAGAGAGTACTTCAAAAGTTGTCCTAGCTTGATGGATGCCCTGGAGCTAGCTACTGTGGGATAAGCCATCTGCTTACTACCTTAGCCCAGTCAGTGTTTGCAGGTGCCCTGGCACAAACATTTTGATTGAGACACGGAGAATTGTATGCATAGCCATATTTTTTTAACCTATTTCAGCCCCAATTATTAAGGAGACTATATCCTTGATTTTGATATTGGGTACATGCTCAGGAGTTGGAGCTCCCCTGAGCACACATTGAGCATGGGCATACCAGGAATGAAATACGACAAATCCAGGGTCTCTGAAGTGTCCAGTGTTATCTCCAAGACCAAGGTAGGGTGGGAAGCTAAAAAGCAACAGCCAGTCAAATCTACAGAAAACTGATTCTAGAGTATTGCTCCCTCCTACCTCCTACCTACCTCCTACCTCTCCCTGCATTGTGACCCAAGGCCTTACATGCAAGAAATAGACTAGCTGGGCAACCTCTAGGCAGGCGTGATGGCTGCAGAAGCCGGAGACAACTGTCACACTGCACCCATAATCTGGACATAGAGAAAGATGAAGGATGATGTTCATCTTACTTTCTTCTCTTTATTTGATTTGGGACCTAACCTCTGCCACCTGTTCAGGATGGCTCCTTTTTTTTTTTCATTTAAACCTTTCTGGAAACACAACCAGAGGTTTGTTTCCATGATGATTCCAAATCCAGTCAATTTAACAGTGCAGATTAACCATCACAGGCCTTTTGCTTGAGTTTCAGGCCCTTTACAAGTGCAGTTCTTTGAGGTTAGGAACCCATTCTGGACAGCACTGAGCAAACTGCTTTGTTCTGAGTGTCTCATAAAATATCACACAACTGACTTGATACTGTGCAAAATTCCTCATGAGTTCATGCAAAGCAAGTAATATCCTTTTTAATATTTCTTTGTCTTATTTTGAATATAAAAAAATAACATATAAAATAATTCTCCAAATGCTCAATCATGTAAATCTACACCTTCCTCTCCCCCTACCCCCAAGATTATGTGGGTTCTTAACCTTTTGTGATACAGTTTATCTGGACCCACTTCCAAGTTTTCACCCGATTGAGGTATTGTAGGCAAGGTGGTGCTTGCTCTCAGCTTGTTCCAGGCAGGCCATCTCCCCTGAGCTCTTGCCGATGTGGCTAGGAATGGCTCACAGCTGGCCATCTACCAAATGGGATAAACAGGTGTTGTTAATGTAAAACACAGCTCTCACCTCAAAGAGAATAAGAGATCATTCATTCCAACACAAATATGAGTGATTATGGCCAAAAACATGGATTCTGGTTGCCTTGAATATCATGTTCCAATGTTCAAGTGTTAGGTGAACTTTTATAGCCATAGAACAAATGAAGTAAAAAAAAAATCAAAGCATTTTTCAAATAGAGGGGTGGAAATATCAGGTGTGTGGATTACAGAAAAGAGGAAAAACCTCTGCTATTGCTTTTAGGTATTATATAATGACATTCTTGGCTTTGGGGTTGGCAAAAGATAGTGGTCTGTTAATATATTCCAAAGGTTTTTTTTAATTTATTTAACCTGATGGTTGAAAGGATATTACATCAGACTCAGGTGGGCAATGAATGGCTATTAAAGGGACTAAAGATAGTCCAAGATAAGTTGGCTCTGGATCTGCCACATTCCAACTTTCCACAATCATAAAGTTCTAATCAGGCAGCCTTGTAGAATCTTTAATATAGGTATGTCTTATTTTCTGGAAATTTGTGGATGTGACTTCCCACCACCATAGGCAATGATGGACTGATGAGCATCATGGAAGTTGAATGTTCTTCCTGGAAGGCTGACAGTCCTGTGTCTTGAACTATAGAGCCAAATGTTCTGGTGTTTGGATGGGCCATGGTGCTGTGTTCTTTCTCATTCACTGTCTTGATGTAACTACTCTCTTACAGGTTCTTTATGTAATAGAAGGTCCTCAAAAAGGCACATACTCATGAATCCCTGACTCAAACCTGACATGAGACTTCCCCTTGCTCTACTGACCTGCTGGAACATGGCAAGAACTGACATATCACCACTAGCTAAACAAAACTTCTACCCAATTCTTTCATACTTGCTTTTTGACATTTTCATACATATATTACATTGATCATATGTACCCCTTATTAACCTTCTTTATCCTCCTTAATCTCATTGTACTTCTTTTCTTTACTTACTAGTTTACTTACTTTATTCACTATTCCATAGAAGACAATGACCCCCTCCCCACCCTTTCCCTATCTATAACAGAATGTCGATGAGCCCAATCCATATATATATATATATATATATATATATATATATATATATATGCCTTTGTAAAAAACCATATCTGGTGTGAGTTCATTAGTGTAATGGCCTTGTCACATCTGGACACCAGAGTTCCGCAGCACTCCTTCCCATCTTCCAGCTCTTACATTCTTTCCATCTCATCTTTCCCAAGGTTCCCTGAGTTTTGGGCTGTGTAAGGGAGATGTAAATCTCTCTTTTAGGGCTGAGTACTCACCAGTCAGTTATTTTCAGCACGTGACCAGTCATGATTCTCTACACTTATTACTCTTCCCCCCCCCTTTAATGCAGGGTTTCAGGTAGCTCAGGTTGGCCTCTACCATGTCCTAAGTGGGGAGATTAGAGGTGTGCACCACCATGCCTTGTTTATGCAGTATTGGGGATTGAACCCAGGACTTCCTGCAAGCTAGGCAAGCATTCATTCCCAGCCCTCAAAAGATAAAGTTTTATCTTCTGGTTTGGCTTGGTAATGGTAGGGAAGCATTGCCTGAATTCATTCAGTCAGTCAGTCTCAGATGAGTGTGTCCATATCCGAACAGTGGAAGCTTCACAACATCTCTAGTTTTACTTAGTTTTGTTTCGAGTGCAGTATGAAATGATACTGGCTGGATGGAAAATACTGCTTTTAGTTAGCATTATAGGGACAAAATTCTGAATTGTATGCAGTTTCTGAGTTTTATGATAGGGTTTTACTTGGCATAACAGGAGTCCTTAGGAATTCACTTGACTCCATGTATATATTTGTTTGTTTTCCCATTTTGAAGGGATGAAGTCAATTTTAAAATGTTCTTTTTATGATTCTTTTCAACTTTGTGGACTCCTTTTTTATGAGTAGCTTTCGGAATCCAGTCCAGGTCCTCATGCATGCTGGATAGGTGTTCCATCACTGAGTTACATTTCCAGCCCATTACTTTGTAATTTTTTTTTGAGGCAGGGTCTCACTATAGCCCATGCTGACCTGAAACTCACTCTGTTGCCCAGGTTGGCCTCAAACTCACAGCAATCCTCCTACCTCAGCTTCGGGAGTGCTTAAAGGCATTTGTCACCATGCCCAGGTTGCTTTACTTTGTGGATTTGTGCTGGCAAAATTTTAGTCCCCAACTTCTTACCCTTCAACTTCAAAAGTGTATGTGTCATTTCTCTCAGCCATTAGCTGATATGAATTCTGAGAATTACAAATTTAACAATAGCTTAATTATATCAGACATTAATCAATCATAATTGGCAGAATAAATATGCTCCAGAAAAAAATCACACGATCTAAGACCAAACAAACATGAATAATTTTCACATAATTTGTTACTTTGTGCTATCCATGTTACCATTATCAGAATTAAGAATTCAGCAAATTATCCAAATTATCAGAAATAATTGCATCATTGTTAATTGTAGATTGATGTGGGAAAACATATACAATGAAATACTTAGGCGATTTGCCCAGGAAACATTTCACTACTCGGTTTTCCATGAAAATATCTCTGACTGGCAGTTGAATTCTTAGTATTTGTACCAATAGTATGGACAAGCAAATTAATAGCAGAATGGGGCTCTGTGGAATTTTTTTTTTTTTTTTTTGAGGTAGGATCTCGCTCTATCTAGCCCAGGCTGACCTGGAATTTACTATGCGGTCTCAGGGTGGCCTCGAACTCACAGTGATTCTCTTACTGCTGCCTTCCCAGTGCTGGGATTAAAGGCATGCACCAACATGCCTGGCTTTTTTATCCTTTTATTAATACATTTTCTCTTAGGTAAATGGGTTGGGTGGTGTATCAGTTACTGCCTCACTGCTATGACAAAATACCAAAGCAACTTAAGGAAGGGTTTATTTTGACATACAGTTTGAAGGCAGGGGAAGGCATAGTGGCAGGAGTGTACAGCAGCTGGTCACGTTGTGTCTGTAGTCACAAAGCTGAGAGCAAGGAACGCCATATGTGCATGCCACTTTGTGTATCTGGCTGTATGTGAACTCTGGTGCTCAGATGGCTGTTTCCTTTCTCTGGTTTTTATTCAGTCTGGGGTCCCCAGCTCATGGGATGGTGCTGCCCGCATTTAGGATGGGTCTTTCCTTCTCAGTTAAACCTCTCTGCAAACACCCTCACAGACACTCTCAGAGGTGTTTCTCCTCAATGATTCCAAATCCAGTCAAGTTGACAGTAAAGGTCTGTTACTTCCAGAAGAAGACAATAATGAAAGCAGAAGTGGAAATGCATTCAGATTTAATTCAGTAAGATATGTAATGTTTACATCTACCTATCTATAAACGATATGGAAATGTGTGGCACAGTAATGCTAATGATCTCTTAATGCACAGGCTAGTTTCATTCAAGGGTTTCAAGCTTCTTTCTAACTATCAATGAATTAACTTCAACTTTGTGTCACACCCATCCTTTCATTAAAGCACAACAGTTCGCAGGGCTTAGTTTCAGATAACATGCTGATAAAGACAACAGGTTCTGACAAAGTAGAAGCGTAAGCACATCCTATGATGCCAGGCATAGTTCTGCGTGAAAATTATAGTTTAGGAAGATCCTTCCACGACAGGGAGGTATGCCACCCTCCTCCACAAGACTGATGGTTCAAGAAACTCCAAACATAGTAGTTTACAACCAACTTTTCCCATGAATTTTGAAAAGAGTGAGAAAAATGCACAAAATTGGGACGTGAAGAAAAGAGCACAGCATGAACAAATTCCACGTCAACCTGATAAAGGAGTGACATCAACTCTTATAGCATAAAACTAAAGAAATAATGGTGCCACTCTGAGACACACTTGTGCAAGGGGAGCAATTACTATGAGCTCTGGGCTTCCTTCCTGTTGCTTATCTCATGAATAAATAAACCCTCTCTGCTGAGCACTGATACCTTTAACATACTCCGATTTAGCACATTCCTTTACTCTTCTAGGAGCACCAGATTTGCTGAAATCTAAAGCCCAGTTACAAGTTAAGCAATTAATTTTTCTTCATTAAAACTGGCTTGGAATTTGATGAAAACAGGAAAAAATATCGGGACAAATTCCTGGAAGGTAGGAAAATAGTGAGGACAATTGGTCCATCAGTGGATAAGATATAGAAAGAAATGCTCAAATGCTAGCTGGCAGGATGATCAATTAATTGTTTAATTAGAGGTATGGATCTGTCCTTCGTGGAACTTCACTGTTTTCAGGACTTGTCTGGGCAAAACTGCTGAGTGATAAAGATAACTCACAATGTCACATCTTCGTGGACTTACCCCTTTTCTCCTTTTTCTAGGTGGCCTGGACCCTCACTGAGGAGCCCCTCCCTCCTGCCTTCTTTCTTTTCTGCTACCCAGGTGCTCTGCACTGTGTCCCCATCCCCTTGCCTTCATTTTGTAGAGGCTGGCTTTTTGGATAAAGTCAATCATTCTATAATAACTTAAAAAATGCTGATGAGTGTAGAACCTCCCAGATAACATTCAGTCAATGATGTTTTTGTTTGTTTCCAGGTAGGGTTTTGCTATAGCTCAGGCTGACCTGGAATTTACTATGTTGTCTCAAGCTGGCCTCCAACTCACAGCGATCCTCCTACCTCTGCCTCCCTGGGATTAAAGGCATGCACCCCTATGCCCACCTCACTCAACAAATTTTATATACACATATTTAAGAGAGACAGACAGAGAGAAAGGCAGATGGTGAGATTATGGGTGTGCCAGGGCTTCTTGGCACTGCAAACAAACTCCAGATGTCTGCGATGCCTTGTGCATCTGGCTTTACATGGGTATTGGGGAATTGAGCTCAGGTTGACAAGCATTGCAAGCAAATGCTTTTAACCACAAAGCCAACTATCCAGTCCAAAATTTATATTCTTATGTGGGTATGCACATTCATGTGTGTATGGGTTCGTACTTGTGTGAGTGCACACGTGCATGTATGCACAGAAGATAATCTTGGGTGCTGTTCCCCAGGTGTTGTCCACCTTGTTTGAGACTCTTTCATTGGTCTGAAATTTGAGACTAATTAGCCTAGGCTGGTTGGCCAGCAACCCCCAGGAATCTGTTTGTCTCTGCCTCCCTAACACTGGGATTACAGGTATGCACCACCATGACTGGCTTCTTTTCTTTTTGTGTGTTCAGATGTGTGTGCTCTGTGTGCACATGTGCAGTGGAGGATGTCAGGTGTCTTCCTCCATCCCTTTTTTGCATTATTTCCTTTAGTCTCTCAGTGTTTTTAGGGTCAGGCTGGCTGAGTAGTGAGCCTCAGTGAATTTCCTGTCTTAACCTACAACTTTTTACAGGGATGCTGGGGATAAAACACTGATCTTCATGGTTGCAAGATAGGCACTTTACTAAGCTATCTCCACATCTCCACAGTCCCTTTTGTTGATTTTCTTTTTGTTCCAAATATTTGTGTGTGTGTGTGTGTGTGTGAGTGCATGCATGTGCACACTAGGGTCTTTTGCTGCCAGATGCTTGTGCCACATTTTGCATCTGGCTCTTATGTGGGTTCTGGGGCTGGCAGGCTTTGCAAGCAAACACTTTTAAACACAGCCATCTCCTCAGCCCCTTAAGTAGATTTTATGAAAATAATTGACCATAGTTTAAAAATGTGATTCTGCTCCCAGATGGAAACATTAGGGTTTTGGGGAGTTTTTGAAGCCAATAGCCCCAATGAGTCTATTCCATTCATTCTAGCAAATAGCTACTGGGTGTCCTACCTTGATGTCCAGTTGAACTAGCTTTCTGTGCTTGTAAACGCGTGTAAATCATGCATTCCATGAGGATGGCCAGGGCAGATGGGCTTTCTTCACTTGTTTTAGGACAGGATTGACTTTGAGAAACAATAGGCTGTTTGTTGTCATTCAACCCTAATGGGAGAATTATAGATAAACCCACTGCTAGATAAGACACACCTATAAATTACTAATTCCAGGGAGAACAAGTAGATAAAGAGGTGTGTAATTCCAGAGGTGTGGAGAATCTTTCTAAGCAGGAGATTAGAGTTGGCTTCATGGAAGAAATGGCATTTGTTCTGGCACTTGGCTGGGAAAAAAATGAGGAGACAAGGTCTCACTATGTTGCCCTGGCTGGCCTCAAATTTCTGGGTTCAAGGGCTCCTCCTGTGTCAACCAGATTAGCTGAGGCTATAGGTGTGTACTGCTATGTTGGGGGTTGATTGGGAGATGATAATAAGAAGGAAGATGTTAGCAAAATGTAGACATAGGTAGGTGGGGACTCTCATGACCATGGAAAATTCTGCAGTTAAATGTAGGTGCAGCGTACAAGGTAGGGAAGGAGATTTTGTGCCTCTAATATTAAGTGAAGGTGTTCTTAAGTTTGTAGGTATAGAACTGTGGCAGAGAGCAGAGTAAATGTCACTTTAGAAAGAGGCATCTGGCTGCTGTGGTAGCAGTCCTAATTTGGGCAGCATTAGGGGCAGTGGAGGGGAGGAGAGATGCATGAGAGAAATGTAGGCAGAGTTTATTGAAACATCATTGGAATAGGAAAGGATGCCCATGAGAAAGAAACACTACCAACAGAAATAATGAACTGGGGTTGATGACTTGTGGGTAAGATGGATATGACTTTGGATAGCATGAGTTTTTAGGAGATTATAGGTTCAAGGTGTGTGTCATGCTACTGAAGTTGCTGTCTAAAGCCCAGAGCACATACCCTTCCCTGTGTATTTTGAAGTTATACAGAGTTCTGCTGAAATGAATCTTCAGCTCCATATCTAACTATCCAACTCATGTGTTTAATGCAAAATACAAGCCTTCTTTGGAACCATCATTGGTTATAACATCATTCACGATCCATTCCTTTATTTAAAAGGCACTATATATTTTATTTTGACATCATCTTGCCCTAAATTGACTTGGTACCATTTATTGTTCAGAATGTACCACAGCAAAACAGACCCAGGGCTTTGTACTTTGGAGATGGGAGTTTGAATTCTTGATTTGCTCAATTTTATTTTCCTAAGGTTTTTCATCGATTACATGAATGGTTGAATGAGAACTCTAGGGTTCTCTAAATCAGTGGTTGGTCTTTTATCCTGAAAAGAGAGAAAATGGTGGCCACCAGTGTCTATTGGATTTGTATAGAGTCTTGAGCAAAGGCCAAACCAAGGCGCACAGCAGAGAATAGCACCAACCATGGGGTTTGAGAGCCAGGATATTGAGGCACATATCATTACTGATGGTCTGCTTCTCTTTCATAGTTCACTACTGAAAAGCAGTTGCCCATGAAAAATGCTAATAGCTATCAAATCAATGGGATATGCGAAGAGAATGTTTTGGGTGCTGTCTTCAAGGTGCTGACACAGGCTAACAAGGAGGACAGACCAAAGGTCCAATAAGGCTGAAGACAATAGGTGGTGGTAATTCAGTAAGGGAAGAGAGACCTATATTTTTGGAGTTGATATTTATTAGGGATGGGCGTGGGCAGAAAAGAGAGGAAATCCATGATGAAGACATACAACGAGCAAAGGCACTGAAGGCTAGTCATTAGATCTTCAAGAAATAATGTGTGAAGAGATAAGGCTGGAATGCACACTGGAGCAGCCAAGCAGAGCACTTACATTCAGTAGATGATACCCCTGAAGTACTGTTGCAAATGTGGGGAGACCGACTTAGGGTCTTTGGAAAGTGCCAGAAGCAGCTATGGAGATTTTTGTGGGGTAGCCTTGAGAGGGGTGGGAAGTAGAAGATATGTGAAGTTCAAGAAACATGGGGTAGACACAGGTGACTTCAGCTTAGATAATTGGAAAAACAGTGACAGCTGTTAGACATAGGAAGCTATTGACAATCAAAAGATCCTGGCTTCCCTTTGTGTTTGTTATGGAGTTTAAGGGGCAGCTAAGTAAGGTTCAGTGGACAGCTGGAGATGGTGTCCCCAAACAGTCAAGACTAGAGATACAAATTTCATATCAGCCTCGCAGAGGGACTCTCCATACTGGACAGTGTGTGACAGAGCCAACAGTCAGGACTTACAGAAAATTTAGAAAGAAGGTGACCCAGCCATCTCCTTCATTGCCTTTCCACAAGACGACAGTGAAGTCCAGGCAAAAGCATCAAGTAGTTCAAGGTCATGTGCTAGTCCATGCTAGATACACTAAAAACTTCCAACCTAATAATCTACGGCTCATGCTGTCAAAAAGTCTTCATTAAAAAAAATCAGCTCCCAAAGAGCCAGCACACTTGAAGTTTTAACCATCAGATTAAGCAGGGGTTCCTGGAGGTAATTTTTGCCTGGAGCTCCGGGAAGCCCCCAGGCTGGACTGAGCCTGCCTCGGGCGCGCGCGTGCTGTTCGCTAGAGGCCCCGCCCCCTAGAGCGCGCACCCGGGAGCGCGCCGCGCCGGCACGCCCGCGCGCCTCAGTCCCTGCGCGTCGCCGGGACGCGCGCCCCCTGGCCGCCCCGTGCGCGCGCAGCAGCGCTCCCTCCCGCCGGCTAGGGCGGCCGCGGAGGCAAGCGAGTCAGTGGCCGTGACCGCGGCGGCCCGGAGCTCCATCCCGGCGCCCGCACGGCGTGGCAGAGCGGGCCGGAGCCCGCGTGGGGGCGCGCGGAGCCGGGCGCGAGGCCGCCGAGACGAGGCCGCGCTGAGGAGAGGAGGAGAGGAGAGAAAATCCCTGCGCGCCCTCCCTCCCTCCCTCCCTCCCGCCGCCGCCGCCCGGCCTCCCGAGCCCGCGCCCGCCCGCCCGCCCGCCACCGCTGCCTCCTCCTCGGTGCGGTTCCACGGGGCTCGAGGAACGGCCGCCGGTGAGACCTCCGCCTGCGAACAAAGAGGAGGCCGGCAGGGCGGGGGCGTCTGCGGCGAGCATGGCGGACCGCAGCCTGGAAGGCATGGCTCTGCCCCTGGAGGTGAGGGCCCGGCTGGCCGAGCTGGAACTGGAGCTGTCGGAAGGTAACCGGCCCCCTTCGTCCCGTTCCTCCTGCCCGCCCGCCCGCCCGGCTCGGTTCGGCCCGGCCCGGACCTCGCTGCCGCCGTGGCGCTCGGGGCCGCGCGCGGGCCGGGCCGCGCTGTCACCGCGGGGAAAGAGGGAGGGAGGGAACGTGGGAGCGAGTCGGGGGGCGCGCGGGGTCCTGGGGTTGGCGGCGCTGCGCGGCGTGGACCCCGGGGCCGGCCGGCCGGCGAGCGGGCGGGCGGGAGGGAGGGAGGGTGAGGTGCGTTCCCGGCCCCGGTGCGTGTGCGCCGCGGCCCCCGCCCTCCCCGCGCGGTGCCGCCGCGAGCCGAGGACTCGCCCCCGAAGCGCGCTGCGGCTGGGCCCGGGGCGCCGCGTGGGGACGGGTGCGAGACGGAGCCACCTTTGGGGGGCCCCGTGGGCCTGGCCTTGGCGTGGACGTGCGCCCCGTGCGCCCCCCGGGGAGAGGCGCCGCGTCCTTGGTGCGGCGGCGGCGGCAGATGCAGATGCGGCCAATGCAGCGGTGCGCCGCGACCACGTTCGCCGGGTTGCAGTCGGGCCCGATCGTGCCCAGCCGGCCTTATTTTAACGCGAAACTTGTCCCTGGACTTTGGGATTGGGATCTCGAGGAGGTTTCGGGCAGCCTGGCTGTCAGCTGAAGGGAGGTAGCAGGACTATTGTTCGTGCGAGTTGGGATGGGAAGGTTGGCTAGAACCCTAACGCCTCTCCCCCTCAAGCCGGGTTGTTGGATGTCTCATTCCCAACGTATCCTATGGAGAATTTGAGACGGCTTTGCTACAGTGATTTTCATGGAGTGTTAGATGCCGTTTCGTATTTGCTCTTCAGGGTGGAGATCATGTGCTCAGCTGTCATAAGTTTTAGCTTGGGTTTTGTAGGATTTTTTTTAAACGCCCAAGTTCCAAAAATGTTGTGTTTAATAAATATTTAACAGTCACCATGCACACCATGCTAAGGCCACTAATACAATGTAGTGATGTGGAGATAGGCTGGCTCTTCTAGAATTTATATTTGGAGCAGTTTACCATAGTGAACTTTTTTTTTTTTTTAACGGTTTGTGAGGGCCAGCAGCCAGCACGTGAATTCGTTCGTGCCAATTTTCATCAGCTGGGAAGAACTTAAGTTGACTCTGTGTTTTCCCTTTTAGCACTTGAGTGAAGAAGGGAAGAAACGTGGGACTGTGGTGTCACTTGCTTTAATCAGATTTCCAAAGATTAGAATTTACAAATTTGGGGTTTTGGGAGGTGTTTCAGTGGCCCTACCATGGGCAACAGTCCCATAGAAGGAAAAGAGAATTTATCTCGAATTCTGCTTCATTGTCCCGGTTCTGACTAGCTGGAAATGATGAGAAGGATGCCAGTTCCTAAGAGGACCCATAGGGAGGAAGCACACAGCTGGACTCAACAGGGAGCCTCTTTAGATTAAAACTGGCAGATAAAGTGCAGTGTGGGCAGACGATTGGAAGGGATAAAATATCTATGAGAAAATAATTTGCCCTAGTTATTTGATTTTTGTCAACCTTCCTCAGTTTACCAGCCCTGTCTTAGCTCGGTTTTCTCTTCTGCACCCCTGTTTATTGCAGCATCACACCATTCGTGTGTTATCTCAAGGCAGGCACCTTTGCTGTGTCTGCATTACATTATAGTAATATGATGTGTCAGTACCCATCTGTGCTCGCAAAGCGCAAAGCCATTTGAACTCAACAGGACTGAGCCCTATCTGCAGGGTTTACTTCTCCCTGCCAGCCTGGAAGTTAGCTCACATCTCTTTCAAAGTCTGGGATAATGTCTGGGAACCCATGTCCTGGACATTCTCCCCACTAGTTTATTGGGAGTAGTTTTTTTTTTTTTTAAAGGTGACGAATATTACCTGTCATCACCAGCTGCTCCTGGAGTGTGAGCGATAAGTTCTTACAGTCCAGAGGAGTGTGGCAAAATCTCTTTCAATTGAGGTGTGCTGAACCTAATTCCCTGTTAGCACTTTCTATAGATCTTTTAAAAACAAGGCTTATTGTGTGTGTGTGTGTGTGTGTGTGTGTGTGTGTGTGTGTGTGTGTGTGTGCAAGTGCGTGCACGTGTGCTTGTGTGAGTGCTGATGCATGTGCCCAGGGGGAATGCATGCAGAGACCAGAGAAGAAAGTCAGATTTCTTCTTCTAGCAATCGTTTGCTTTGTTCCCTTGAGATGGAGTCTCATTGAACCCGGAACTGCCCTTTTTCAGTCAGATTGGCTGACCAGCAAGCCCTAGCCATTCTCCTGTTTCTGCCTTTCTCAGGACTGGGGTTTCAGGTGTGATCCACTTGGCTTTATATGTGGGTATTGGGGATCAAACTTAGGTCCTCAGTTTGTATGGCAATCCAAGCACTCTTATCTGTGGAGCCATCTCCCCAGCCCCTTACTGAGTTTCTTATTGAATAACTAGGCAGGTGTGTGTGTGTGTGTGTGTGTATGTTCACATACAGGAACCCCATCATTTTTCTTTTCTATATAAACTTTACTGAGACCTGACCTAAACCTTAGGAATAAAAAAAAAATCAAAGGCTTGTTGTATGGCTTTGTTCAACCTTGGGCACTCCCTGCCTGTTCACCTCCACCCCATCTATGAACTGTGTCATCTTTGTCTTTATTATGAAGTGTGGCTGTGTCTACAATGAGTTTATGGCTTTAAGGTCATTTGAAATTCTATGTCTTGTAACCACGTAGAATTGTTTTACTGGCTGAGATGAATCAACTTGTTTTCCAGTATTGCTTAATAAAAGCTGAAGAACTGAAGGATCAAAAAAAAACTCAGTGTCTTTTTACCTTATCAAACTGAAAAAAAAAAAAAAGCAAAAATCCCCAGCATATCTCCTTTCAAAGTGGAAACCCAAGATGTTTTTAAATACTGAATTATTTCAGTGTATTGCTTTCCCATTTTATCTTCTATCAAAATTCATGTGGAGAGTTCTTTTATTTGGTTGTCAAAATTTTATTGAAATATCAGAAGTATTGTAGGAACATATGTGGAATTTCCAGTGCTCATTTCCTACAGAGGAGGATGGGGAAAAATTCCATTTTAAGCACATAACATATATTGAAAAAAACCAAATTCATGGCTTGTTGGCCTTTTGACTAAGTTCAAGTGTAAAAACAAACAAATTCAATCATTGAAATGTTGAAGTAGGTTTTTGTTAAGTCACTTGTTTGCATGCCTTGGATGAGGTGTGGAAGCTGTTTCCCACTCTTCCTTAAAAAAAGTTTATTTATTTAGAGATAACATCTCACTACTTTGCTCTGAAGGTTAGCCTAGAACTCCTGGGCTTTAGCTATCTCCTGTCTCAGCCTCTTCAGTAGTTGGGATTGCAGAAGTACACCACTATGTCCAGCTGGAGTTATATTTTTACTTTGATGAGACTCATGGGAATTGCCTTGTGATATAGCCTGTGAGAAGTATTCAGCGTTTGCAGAAGTCAAGTCTTTAAAAAAAAGAATATGCCATGCTTTAAACTTTGTGGCTTTTTAATTGTTAGCATGTCATATCTTCTGACTTCTTAAACATCCGCTGATGAGAATTGCTCAGTTCATGCTCTGCTTTATAATTGACTACTTCAGCTATTAGTTATGCTCTATAATGGAGTCTGACTTAACATTTTCTCATGAAAGTGCTGGAGGAAAAGGGGAAAGCTCACTCGAATGTCACATCTTTGTGTTGTTGGTCAAGGAACCAATACTATTTTTGTTTGGAATGCAGATTAGCCGGTCTCATGCAGCTCGTGAGCACTTTACTGTCACCAGAGAGAGAAATCTTAAACAGGTGACTATTTGGAAGGTTTGAGGGTGGCATTTACAGACCCATTGGAATCAGGGGAATAGATACTTTTAGCACTTAGGCTCTGCCCTTGGTTCTTCTTTCTAGTTCCTTAGCTTTGCCTGGGGTGTCTCATTGCTTTATGACGAGGACAGTGCATCCCAGCAGAGCTTCTACATTGCAGCCTCCTTCGCAAATCTGTAAGGGAGACTTACCCAAACTTTGTGTGCATTCTTTTCTTTGCAAACAGTTTACTTTGGAAGCAAGAATATAGAAACATGTTTTCTTCCATATATATATGTGTGTGTATTTACATAAAGACACACGCATGCACACATGCACACAAGCGCACACACGTGACATGAAAGCTAAAAGGGAACTGTTTGGCAGGGAGAGGGCCAGTGAGGTGAGAGAGAGACAGGGAGGATGATAGGGACACAACTAAATAACAAGGTACAATGATATATGTGGACGAAATGTCATGATGAGATCCACTATTTTATACACTGAAATTAATAAGAAAATATGAAGTGGCAGCTTTTGCTTCTATCACCGTAGGAGTTTAAATGGATGGACTTGAGTTTTAAGCATTTTTTAAAAAAAATATTAAAGAGAGAGAGAGAGAGAGAAAGAGGCAGAGAATGGGCATGCCAGGGCCTTCAGCCACTGCAAACAAACTCCAGACACATGTGCCACCTTGTGCATCTGGCTTTATGTGGGTCCTGGGGAATCTCTGCTTTGCAGGCAAACACCTTAACGGCTAAGCCATCTCTCCAGCCCAAAATTTTAAGAGTTCTTTAGAGTTATGAAAATATTTGGGCTTGAATGTTCCTTTCTTGAATAATTATAGATGTCAAATTTAGCCAGGAAGCTAGGAAAGTGACACCCTCACATACACATCTGTACGATTGTCCCAAATGCTAATGAGACATTTGTAGTGCCCTAGTCACACTGCTTAGATCTGAACTTTATGAGGCTAAAGCTTAATGATGTTGCTATTTTCTTTCACGCGGGACCCTCTAGTTTTATGTTCTTGTAATGGTTTGGAGGCTACAAGCCATTGAATGTTATGAGTCACTTTTTGCCTTCCTCCTCCCAGGCTCTTCCAAATAGGTTGTCTCTTTTTTTAGACATGATTTTTTTTTAAGCGGTGATTTATGGGATGAGTTGTAGCATTCTTCTGAATTGCAAAGAGAATATATTGAAAAATCTTAGTTTTGATGTCATATATATCAACTGACTCACCCATCCAAATCCCAATCATATTGCTAAGATCATTTCTAGTTCTTTTTATATTGCTCAGGCACCTTATAAAATTCCTGTTTGCAGTTGCCTTAGTTTTGTACAATTGATGTTTATCCTGGGAAAAAGTGACATTTCTTTCTTTCCTGTTATGTAGATGGTACCTTTGGCTTGGTTTCTTTACTTGCATTCTCTTTTCCCTTGTATACTCCAATTTTCAAGATCACTGACTTAAATTTTCCTTCTTTTGTGATTATTATTTTTTGGTGTGTTTTGTACAAAGGTTATTCCCTATTGTTACCATTTCTCTGTTCTTCTATTTATTTATTTTTTTTTTGCTGAGGGTCAAAATCTTGTCACATCTCAAAAGAAGTAATTATATCCATTTGTTTGTGATTATGATAAATAGTGCTCTTGAAGAGGAGGCTCTCCGGGAATCCCAGCTGGTGTGGGGTGAGCATCTAGAAGCCAGCATGCCAGAGGAATGACTATTCACATACATCCTGTATGTTTTTTTTCTTTCCTCAGTATGCCATCGGGCAATTAATTTTAATATGCCTTTGAAACAGAGTAGGGAAATGCCATGATACTGAGTTGTAAAAAATTGAAATTACAAGGAGTCCTTTTTGTGGGGGTTGTAATTTAGTTTCATTGTTGGATATCTTGAGTTAATGTTAAGGTGGGCTGGTGTGAATTATGAATTGAGATGGCTCTTTATTAAATGGGAACTCAAAGAAAGAAGGACACAAAGCAAGTGAGAAAAAGAGAAAGAAAGAATCTAAGTGAGGTATGAAGAAATGTTGTGATTGGTAGTGAGTTGAATAGATCTTTCTTCAGGGCTGTTGGTTTCACATCATTTTTGCTTGTTAGCTTGGAAAATGGGTTCTGTGTCCTAAATTGAAGACTGTGGGCCAGACTCTGCAGGGTGGAAACTTTGTTACTAATGTACTTTTCATGCCATGGTTACAGTTACAGTTTATATCATTTAGGGAAATTCTAGAAACTCAAGACTTAGTGACAGTCCTAGTTTTTTGTTGGTGTTAACCTTTTACCTTCAGCCCAGGTGTTCATAGTTTTACTTGCGAAAAAGGGTAGGCGTCCACCCATGGGTCAAACTTAATCTCATCAGCATCAGAAAAGAAAGATTTCTTACCTATTTCTATGTGTACATGGTATTTTTAACCAAATTCTCTGGTTAGTCACATTTTTCTCCCTGTTTATTTGAGAAGTAATATAACTTTAAAATTATAAAATAGAAGATGACATGTAGATATATACCCAGTGTGTATAATGCACGTTGGGATCATGTGGTATATAAAGTGCTCAAGGCCTTTAATCTCATGCCACTTTGTTGCTTGATTTCATAGTTAACCATTTCTCATTGGTATTTGATTGAGCCTGGGTTTGTTTTTTTTTTTCCCATCCCTTTCCTTCTGCTGTAGTATAAATGTAGGTATTTGGCTATTTGTTTCAACAAGATCTAAAACTGGCCCTGATGGAATGCCTTAGATATAAATTTATGGTGATTAGATTGAGAAGCATGGTGGCAACCTACTCCCTTTCTTGAAAAGATGAGAAGCCACAGTGAGCATGGATTTGATTTTGAGAATGTTGTGACTCTCGTAGGCCAATTAGTATTTCAAAATCAGAGCTGGAAGGCCTCCCTTGGAGACATCTATCCACCTTTTCAGCTTGGGATCCTAGGTGTATTGTGATATGGAGTAGGAGGTAACCTCAAACCTTTGCCCTCTAGGCCAGTTCTCTTTGGAGAGTTGATGGTCTTAGAAAGGGAGATCGTAGCAACACTATTCTTTGAAGCCCACCATCAGTAGCTCAGCAAAGGCCATAGTGTATGGCTTTATTATATTACTAGTAAATTTAACAATAATTTGTTAATGCCTACTTGGTGATATAGCTTATAGAGCAAGGGCTGTGCTTGTTCTATGAGCAGAAACTCTCTTTCCATCACTCTGGTGCCCTCAGTGCCTGCCTGTTGTTCTGTGTGTGCTGATGGGTTCAGGCCCACTCACATCAGCCTTAAATGTAGCCTTGGTTGAGGAGAGCATGGTGGTATCAGGCTTGCTTCTCTTCTGGATACTTAATTCTGTACAAAGAAAAGTTATTCCACTGGTGTGGAGGCCATGAAACAAAACTGCAGAAATGCAGGAAGAGCATCTGCCCCAGTTTCCGCCATCAGGACACTTAAGTCATCTGTTTCAGCATCTTCAGTCTCACATGGTGATCTGTTTCTAGCTGCTCATACATTGTCACAGAACCACAGTTACTAACTTTGTCACTCAGAAAAAGCGTGAATGTTTATTTTATATAACTGTTTTATTCCCTGTCCACTTTCTTCTGTATAGAAATGAAAATGGAAGGATTTTCCCTGATACTCATTGCAAGGAAGTTTCAAGAGAAGTAAAATCAGGTTTTCTGAGCCACTTGAACTTGAAATAAAAATGGAAAATACTGTTAATAAACCTGTCGGAAGATTCTGAGTCTTTTCTAAATAAGCAAAGTAATATAAAATTGTGTGGTTAGTTATGTAAGTATTGAAATTAGTCATATGTTGACAACATGGAGCTTAGTAAACTTTGTGTAAAAATGTCAAATATCCAGGTATGATGTACCTGTAGTCCAGTTACTAGGGAGGATAAATTGATCTCAAAGTTTTAGGCCAGCCTGGATGAAATCTCAAAATAGTAATAATAATGCTGTCCAGTACATCTGTGATCAGCTTGCAAAGCCTTATATTGTCAGAGGAGGTACAAGCAGAATCTTTTAGTTGGCCAAATGCTATGAACAACTAAAGGTTCAGGTTCACTTAAGAGCCATTTGTATGAAGACATTGGATTTTTAGCAAGATAGGATTTTTTTTTTTTAAAGTGGGATTTTAACGATCCATTTTTAACTTCTGGGTGACCTTCAGGGTTTCTTTGGTCTCTTTGAGTCTTTTTCTAATTCCTATTTGAAGGAGTTTGTGGCAGGACTCTTGCTTGGTAAATATCCACTTGTACTTTTTTTCTCTCCACAGTGCTGTTGGCTAAGACAGGCCTCTTGAATCTCTCATTTCTTGCTTGTCCCCATTACATCAGTTTATCCAGGTGATTTGAGGTGACAGTGGCTTTTGAGAGGGGTCTTCAGGAGAAAATACCCAGAAAAGAGAAGCAGTGCAAAAGCAGGCATGGATGTGGAAGAGCTTTCTCTGGACTAGGACAACTTTCTCACAGCTCAGTGCCGCTTTATTTCTTAGAAGAATTATGTCTTCCTTTCTTGTGACCTCTTTTAAGAAAACTTTGATGGGGAGAGTTTGGGGAGAATGGCCCTTTGGTGGTATCTGGAAAGGCAGACTGTCTTAGGTCTAAGTAGTACCTGGGGCCAGCTTTGACTCTCCATTGGAGGAACTCCCACACCTCCTGGAGAAGCTGTCTGACTGTGTGGAGCCTTTTCCCTGCTCATTGACCATGGAGAGCAGAACTCCATCTTGCCTCTGTGCATCCTTCCTCCTGGTGTCAGTGTGGGAGGCAGAGGAGGAGCTCTGCGCTGGCCATTGGAGATGCACAAACATCCTGGTCAGGTGGAGACTACCTGTGTTGGGATGACATGTAGCCGTGGGGCAGTTTTCAGAGGCCAGGCTCACAGCCTGGAGCCTCATTCTCTTTTGGTGGGTGGTCTTCATGGTTCAGACAGGGGCTTGTTGTAATTGTGTGTGTCTGAGTCCTTGGCCTCACAGGCTCAACACTTGGGTTAGGTCATGAGGCTTTCTATTTTATAACCCTTGGGTTTCGAGTTCTGTTTAGACTTTTGTGGGATTTATTTTTCTTATATTCTCAGAAACTTTTTTTTTTAAAATAAAACCCAGAGGTAGACATTGAGGTTTATCACCCCCGCTGTAAACTCAACAGTGCTCAGAAACCATGGCTTCAATTATGTATATATAACTGCCTATTTAAAAAGAAGCAAGTCAAGAAGGTAGAATGGCCATTTTGGGGTATGTTATGCTGGAATCTTTTTAAAAAATATTTTTATTTTATTTATTTGCAAGCTGAAAGAGAGAAAGAGAGAGGAAAGAGAGAATGAGATGAGCAAGTGAGGGAATCAGAGCTCCAGGGCCTCTTGCCACTGCAAACCAACTTCAGATGCATGCACCACTTTGTATCTGGCTTTATGTGGGTACTGGGGAATTGAACCCCGGACCATCAGGCTTTGCAAGCATGTGCCTTTAACCTCTTGAGCCATCTCCCCAGTCCTATGCTGGATTCTTTAGTAAATGTTTTTTGACTTTGAAAGCATCTTCTGTTCTTTCTTACTTGGGAGAATATAATAGATGCTTCATAGCTCTTGAGATTTAGTAATACAAAGTAATCTTTGAGGATTTATGTAAGCAAGAGGCCAATTCCATTGAATATAAGTCAGTGAAATATGCATAGTGGTATCAACATGCAGGGTGGGATTTCCTTACTAATGAGTGCTTATAGCTGCAGTATTGTATCACATAGGGAAATTCCAGACACACACGTCTTAGTGACAGCCATGGTTTTTGTGGTGTTTCATTTTACCTTTAGCCAAGATAACCACAGTTACAAATGGCAAATGGCTAAGCTTCTACCCGTGGACCACAACATTGACATAGGCCAGATGAGAAATAGTGCTTGGGGTTGTTGTGCTGATGCTGTCAGAGTTCAGACTGAAGTTTTTTTACTTAGTTAACTACATGCAAATTAGTGTGAATAATGTGAAAATAAAGTATAACCTACCTACCTACCTTCCTTTCTTTTCCTTTTTTTTTTTTTGAGGTAGGGTCTCACTGTAGCCTAGGCTGACCTGTAACTCACTCTGTAGTCCCAGGCTGGCCTAGAACTCACAGCAATCATTCTACTTATGCCTACTGAATACTGGGATTAAAGGTGTGTGCCACCACACCAGGCTTTTCTTTTTCTTTTTTTTTTTTTAATTTTTTTGAGGTAGGGTCTTTATTTCTTTATAAGCAGTAAAGCTTTATTTTTATTTCATGCAAGTAAGGGTCTTATAATGCCTTAGTATCTTAGAGTTTCTTCTATGTTAGTAGGAAGAGAAAGGGTCTAATGGGTTCCTGGAATCACCTACTGGTAGTATGAATATCTTCAAATTTCCTTTTCATGTCTTCATTTTCCCCTAATTTTCTCCACTCTGGCTCTCGACCTGGGGGAGGGACAGCCTTGATTTTGTTTTTCTTCCTATATGATTTGTTGAGTGTAATGTTTGACCTAAATAGGATTCTGGATAAAATCTGCCCTTATGGAAAGTCTGTAAGCTGAACTGGAACTTTCTGAAAATTATATGCAGAAATCCTGTCTCCTGTGAATGTGGAAAGTGCTTGGGTAAAGAGGACTATGGGACGATGATGGCGGGGAAGAAACATTCCTCCCATAGATGCCTTCAGTCCTCATGAGGCCTGCTGGTTGGAGGTGTGCATCATACTATAGTTTTGATCATTATGTTACTTTTGAAAGACAAGTGTGGGGTGGAGGACACTGCTTAGAATACTGGCATTCCTTTAAAGAGATGCAGAATAGACCTTATAATTGCATGGGGCCTGGCAGTTCTTAGCTGCTTCATGTTGATCACCTTTAGTCTTTTTAAAATGTTTTCCTGGGAGATGGGTTAGGGGTGGTTGAGCATCACAGAGCACTTGCTTAGCATGCTCATGGTCCTGGGTCCATCCCAGCATTGACAGCAAAGCAACCCAAAACTTTCTAAGGAAATGTCATTGTCCTCTTTGTACCAAAGAGATGACTCACTCTCAAATGGCTGGAATTCATCACAAGTGCTGGAATCTGTGTTTTCCTGAAAACTTTTTAATTCAGAAGTGGACCCTACACGTGTGAAGTAGCTTACTGACTGTTAACACCAAAGTTGGGATCTAGCTTTTGCCTGTGAGGTGGGCTTGGGAGCTTCATGACCACTCTAGGCACTCAGTGCAGGCCAGCGTGAGCCTGGCAGTGCCTCCCTGGAAGTCCATAAGGAAAGTTTAAGTTTCCGTTTCACTTGGCTATGATGGGTGGAGGCATAGGCTGCATGCTACATGCTTTTTTGGCTGGCGGGCTCTAGCATTTAAAACCTGACCTGTGATCTCAGAGGTAGGTACTGCTGTACAGCTCTTCACATTTTCTCTGTGATCAAAAATTTTGCATGTTTTTCATGGAAGACAGATATAAACAAATGCAATTCCTTGGGATTAACTTTTCTGTGCAGCATCCTTTAGAATTAGGAGGCTGAATGTGATCTCATTTCATCAAAAATCTTGATCTTTTTAATCAAGAAAATGCTGTTCATTCTTGGTTGCATTGTTGCTGGAAGAAAATCCTCTAGATGAGGTTCCCAGAATAACTTCTTCAGCATCCCTACAGGAAAGGAATGCCCTCTCTTGAAGCTTTCCTAATCCTAAGCAGAATTGTGATCATTTTGAAGCAGCCATCAATCATTTAGGAGGCAATCAATATTTAGCTGTTTTAGGTAGAGTGCTTTCATTCCATGTTAAGTGTCTCTTCTGTTTAATAGTGATCTTTAGTTCTTAGGGATCTGGCCACAGTTAATGGATGAGAGCTGTCCTCATCTGCTCCCTCCCACCCAACAATGAATAAACTGTACTTAATCTGCTTCTTCTTCCCCACCCACAAACAATGCAGGACCTGTTAAAGTAGATGGTCCATAACCTGAGCTTTTTGTTTTGAAGTGAGGCCTCACTTTATTGCTTATGCTGGCCTTGAATTCTTGAATTCTTGAATTCCTGGGCTTAAGGTCTTGCCTCAGCTACTGAGTAGCAGGGACTACAGTTGTGTACCACCTTGCTTGCAACCTGGGACTTCCAAGTCAGATACCACTATTGGTATAAACAAAATCCTTTATCTCTGTCTATGGTGAGGACACCATCATATATTTGTCACCTCTTATTGCACACTGTGTGCTAAACACTGTTAGTTGTCTTTTACATGTTACATTTTTTTACATACAATCCAAGCATTGTGTCTATTTTAAAAACAAGAAAACATGTTCATCAAGTTGCAGTGATGTTAGCCCAGGGTCACCTGATGAGCTTCAGGTTTAGCTTCCCTTATTGGTGCTAGTCTTTGCTGGAACCACCCTGCTGTCTTGCATTTGGATTCAGCTTTGCTTCATCCCTGCTTGAGGTCCAACCATGAAGCAAATCAAGTATATCCAAAGGAGGAAACAATGGTTACTTTTTACTTCTTGGCTCTGCTGAAGATCACCAGAGCTCTGAGCATGCAGGGCATACTTTCACTGAGCTACATTCCAAGGGAGTAGAATTTAAAAAAAAAATGGTATTCATGGTGATTTTTCTTTTTTATATATTTACTTTCATATACCAAAATGTTATATTTTTCTCTGCCTGGTATAATATTTAAGTTAACTACTAGCCATTTTTGGTTTAAAAAAAAGGTATGAAGCAAATTTTAGGAATGCATAGTCACAAAAAGATACTTGATTTTCACAACTATGATTTGCTTAATAAAGTTATCAGGATTATTGATTTTTGTTATTTGTTTTTTGCTGCTTTTCTCTAAATTCTAACTTTCTTCCTGGATCATCTTTTCTTCCTGTGTTATTACCCTTCTTTATCCTTCATCCTACCTGTTTTGCCTTCTTTTTGACTTCTGAGACCCTCAGTTTATTATGTGGTATTATGTACGAGGGAGTTGTGAATCTTTCATAGGTTGTACAAAGGACTTTGTCTTCAAAGCCAGATGCTGCTAAGTAAACCTAGGTATCACCTGCTTTGTGGACTGACTATTCATGGGAAATTGAAGACTTTTCCTATGAGTTTGGCTGATCACTCTCTCCTCCGCTAGTTTCTTCCCAAGCTTGTCTCAACACTAGTTTCTGCAAAACTGAAAACAGCTCTGTAGGTAAGAAGTCACACACTGCCTGCAAGTAGCTTTCCATGGCATTTGAATGTTGGCTATTTTGTCCCAGTAATCAAGGATCCTGGTGTTTGTTGAGAAGTATCCCACACCAAAATGATTATGAAATGTCAAGTTGATTCTAATATTATATGTCATGGTGGCTATGATAGAGATGATTTATTCTGAATAGTAACTAAACATTAGGACATGGTACCAACATGAATGTTGGATGACCTTTAAAAGAAAAAGCAAATGGCTTTTGTCATACTATGGGAGTGATTCTCTATACTTAGAATTTCTGCAGTTTACTACAGGAGATATTTGCTTAGAGACAATTTCTTTGCCAATAAAAATGCTATCTGAGGATTTAGGTTGGGTGAGTTTGTTATATTATTTATTGTTTAATATTTATTTAATACCAAATGCAGGAAGCTTTTAAATAGTGGAACATGTTCCTGCATGCTGATGTGTGCTTAGGTGGAAGAATGTGTGCGTGCCTGCATGCATGCAGATGTGCTGACAGGACAGTTATATCCAACGATAGCCACTGATTTGTGATCAAATCAGTTTCAGAGATCTATGAGAGCTATTGAATGATCTTTAAGTATTCATTCCCTTAGCAGTGTTTTGAGTGAAGCTGAATACTAGCCACTGTGGGAGTCGTGGGTGACAGCCCATTTTATAATCCAGATAAAGCTACAACATAGCATGTGGGAAGTTCAATCTTGATAGAACAAACAATTGAATAGGGCCTCCGCAAGTCAGTGTGCCAAATGAAAAGGTCCTGCGTTATAGTCTCATTGCTGGCACAAAATATCACACCAGAAGCAGTTTATGGGAGGAAAGGGTTTATTTCATGCATTTCTAGGAAAACTTTCATCATGGTGGAGAAAGCATAACAGAGCTCATATCTTCATACATCAACAGCTGGGAGAGAACAGCAAGCGCAAGCTAGCCCTGAACACACAATGGCTGGACTACTAATCCTCACTGCAGCTGCCACAGTTTCCTTATGGCCAGCCCAGCTAGTTACCTCAGTGCAGACTCTTCTTCCTTTAAGGGCTGGGAACACAGCACTGAGTAAACCATTAATGGAAATTAAGCTGGCCCTGTTTTAAATGTGTCTGTGTGCTCTGTGTACATGTTACTTGTGTCAGTTTGTATTTTGTGTGTGACTTGTATATTTTGTGTTCTATGAACACACATCTATGAGTATGTGTTGTGTATATTAGTTTGTATTGTATAGTGATGTGTGTTATGTGGGACATGTTACTGAATTATATGTCTGTTTTTTATAGTATGTAGATTGGTGTGTGTGTGTGTGTGTGTGTGTGTGTGTGTGATGAGCTGTATGTTTCATGTGAGTCGGGTTGTACATGTGTCATATGTGAGTTGTGGATGTTAAGCTTTGGATGAATATGTGTTGAGTATTACTCTCTATATGTATTGTGTGTTTGAGAGAGAGAGTCCAGTGACTATTTCAAGTGTCATACCTGCCAGATCATTCAGAGAGTTCAGTGACTACTCTTTCAGGTGTCATACCTGCCAGATCATTCCAAGCTAATGAGTTCTCCTGACCAATCAGGAAGCAGCAGATAAAGTTTGTTAACATCCTACCCCAGGAGATTTTTCCAGATGCATGTTGCTGAGGCTCTAAATTCAGATTTCAGCATTGCTTTTCTGCTATGTATTCTGTCTCTGTGTTGTCTTCAGACACATAGTGGAGCTTGTTTGATTGTGCTTCCTCCTTGTTTTTGTGTTAATGCATATATATATATATATATATATATATATATATATATATATTTTTTGTGTGTGTGTTACATGCGTGTATATGTGCCCTCTGGCACCTCATGTACTTGCTGTTGCAAAACACTGGAGGCTCTATCAGTCTTCGCTTTGTTCTTATTTGAGCCCACTCTCTTACTGATCTTGGAGTTTCCTTTTTTTTTCACAAGTTTGAGAGATTCTTGGTCTCTGCTCCCCAGTGGGATTGAGGTTGCAGACATGCATGACCATGACCAACTTGTTATGTTGGTTCTAGGGGTTGAACTGAGCGCTCTTGGGCCTTTGTGGGAAATGCATGGGAAATGCCCTTATCCTCTGGGCCATCTCTCCAATGGAATGTGTGTGTGTTTGATGGGTTTCATGCAGTCCAGGCTGGCCTCAATCTGTCTAGCCAAGACTGGCCTTGAATTCTTGATCCTCTTGCCTCTTCCTGCCAAATATTGGTATTACATGACCCCACCTGGTTGGCTTTTCTTGTTTTTAAGGACTTGTTCTCTTCCTCTCCCTCCAAGTCTCAGTTTATAGGAAGTATAATATCTCTGTCCAATTTATAACCCTCTATTCCATAGACTGTTCCATCAATCACACTGAGGAGGGCACTCAGTGGATTGGATTGGGGCCAGGGAGCAGGAAACTGGGGGCACCAACACAAGGCTTGTTCATATAGTGTTTCTAAGTATTAACAACAAATTCAAAACAAAATAAAAAATCCCTATCCAGTCCCTTCCTGCTTAAGCAATGCCATTGGGAACTCTGAAGAATCCTTTTGAGCAACTGGAGTGGGTTAAGTGAAAAGAAGCCCAGAGTTTAATGTTAGAGACAATCCAGGTCTTGCTCATGGAGAAAACTGAACCAGGCAGGCAGAGTGGGCTCTACCTTATGGAATGGGTTCACAGGGGGATCCCTAAGTACAGAGTGGGGAGGCGTTTCTGCTCCCAGACCCTTCCCTGTACCTCTCCCTCACCTTTCCTCTCTCTATGATACTGTAAGGGGGTAGGGCAGTTGTGAATTTCTGTTTCTTGGTGGAATGCTTAAGTCTTCAATTGTGTAGACTGTGAAACAAATACTTGCTATTTTTTAAGATCAGAGATAATTTCTTTCTTTTTTTCTGGCTTCCTTTTGGCTAGAGTGTTTCATGTCTTATGTTTTAAGTTTCAGCATTTAGAGATCAGAATAATAGTATTTCTTTTTGGAAGTGTTGCTGTTAATTTACTGTATTACTAGGAGATTGGGGGCTGGGGCAGCAGCTTCTTTGCACACCTGATCTGTTTCAGATGATCTGGGCTTGACCTGGGGTTGATGAGGCTATGGAGTACATTTTTTGTTTAGTCACCTGTAGTGCTTTGTCAGATTTATAGTTTTATTAGTAATCAGTATTCACGAAAAACCTGCTCAATAGGAGAACACTTGTGCACCCTCTACTTTCCTTCTAGTAAATAAAATAAAGGAAAATTTCTTATTAGTGGGCATCTTTTGGAGATAATATTTGATACATTTTCACACTTTATCTTTTTAAACAAGAACTTCTGCATTCCAGTAACAAAAGTTATGATTTATGGCTCCTGTAATAATAGTAGAAATTTCAGCACTAACAGTAGTTAGTCATCATAATTAAAGTTAAAAAAATTTATAAGCGGGTTGGGGGAGGGGGGAGAGTGTATAGGGCCTCTTGCCACCACAAATGAACTCCAGACACATGGGTCTGTACATTTGGCCTATGTGGGCACTGGGGAGTCAAACCCAGGTTGTCTGGCTTTACAAGCAAGCCTTTTAGCTGCTGAGCCATCTCTCTAGCCCTACAGTTTCAATTCATATTGAGAACTCTCCTTGGCATCTCTGGTTTTCCTGTGGGACCATTTGCTGATGGAGGAATATCTTCTGCTGGCTACTTTGGGGTAGCTCCTGGGGAGCCACCTCTGTCTTTGTGAACCCTAGGAGTGGCAGGGCTGTGATCCCACTCCTAAACGGAACGTTTTCCGCCTGGCCCTAACCCTAGGCTCATGTCCAGATCCCAGCCTGCTCTTCCTCCATGCATGGCCGGCTGCCCTTGGCATATCTCAGCAGTGTCTTGAAGAGAGCCCTTTTCTTTGCTGCCACCATTGCCTTTGAAAGCTCAGTACCTGTGGCAAATAGCTCAGTAGCCATGCTGACGTCATTGCTGCTGTTTGACACCAGTTCCTTCTTTCTTATAATGCTGAAACAGGGGCGGTTCCTCCAGTCCTAGAATCTGTCTCAGGGTGATTGCAGCACAGCTGGCCAGCCTTCAGGAGCCAGTGGCTGCTCCCTCTCCCTCTCTATCATATGTTCCTATCCGAGGCTCCCAGGGGAAAAGAATCAGAGGCAGGGCAGTTCTTGTCTTGCTTTTGCTATTCTCTTGCTTTGTGAAGTTGGACAAGCCATACATACCTTCTTGTTTTTTTTTTTTTTTTTTTTTGTCAACATTTGAGTTTGGAAATAAAGTCCTTTGCTTTCTTTTCAACTTTCCCAGGAGGTAAAGCAATAATTGCCCAGTCAGGTTGAAAACGCAAATGTGAAATAACATATGAAACATGGACTTTATTAGTTAAGGAGACAACCTCCCTCCTTTCCCCACTGTTCAGAGGAGAAAGGACTCTGCAGGCTGTTCTTTCTCTCTCTCTATGGTTGGCCAGGAGGTGGAGAGAAGAGCACTCATCTCCTTTCTAGGCATTCGGCTAGTATTGCCTGGCCATTGTGAAGATTCAGAGGGGCAGCACTGTATAAATGCAAGGGGGGGGGGCTTGCTTTGTTTTGTTTTGTTTTTGAGGTAGGGTTTTGCTCTAGCCCAGGCTGTTCTGAAATTCACTATGTAGTGTCAGGGTGACCTGGACCTTACGGCTCCTCTTACCTCTGCCTCCCCATGTGCTGGGATTAAAGACATGTGCCACCATGCCTGGTTTAAAAGCAAAGGCTTTTGACAGAGAGTGTGGAGGGAGGAATAATGTTTCTTTGAATGATGTCCACCTGCCTATTTACCTTGTATCAGCACATTGAGTTCAGGGACAATAAATTCAATGCAGGATTTATGTGTTACATTAGATCTCCTGGAAGATAAGCCTGGCTCTTGTTTTTATTTTGCTCTCATGAAGTTCATCTGCTCAACTTCACTAATGGCCTTTTTTTTTTGAAAGTGACTAAATAGAAAAGGTATATAAAGTCTTTGCTGGGGGTTTAGCCAATATTAGTAAGAACTTGATGCTATGGGTATTTTTTTTTCCTTTGGGTGTATCTCTGTGCATGTTTATATGTGTGAGTGTAATGTGTGTGAACAATGGCACATGCTTGGAATTCAGAGGGCAACTTTGAATGTTAGTCTTCACCTTCTACCTTGTTTGAGGCAGGATCTCTTGTTCACAGCTACATTCAGCAGGTTATCTGGCCCATGAACTTTCAGGTAATTCTTTTGTCTCCACCTCCCTTCTTGCCCTAGGATTGATTGTAGATGTCATAGCACCTGGCTTTATGTGGGTTTTGGGGATCTGAACTCAGGTCCTCAGCACTTTATCCGCTGAATCATCTTCCCAGCCTGATGTGGTTTCTACTAGTCAGCACTTCACATGAGGGAGGTGAGCAAGGGTGGCATCCCAATCCACTTAGAGCTTGTTACATGGTGGTGCAAATGCAGAATTCTCCAACACTTCTATGTGGAAGAACCAGAGCAAATCCAGAAGCTCCCAAACAATGCACATTGTTCTTTTGAAACTTTTATGATTCATAAAATGTTTACTTTAGTGTTTTTAGTGACATCGTCTATAATTATTAAAAATGTTGTTTTCCATACTAAGTGATATTGTTACTGTAATCACAGACTTAAAACTCTTATATTAGATAGCATAATTATTACATACTCCCCCTTTTTTAGTTAAATAAGTACCAAGAGCACAATGCAAGTAATACTGAATTTACTGAATAAAATTAATAATGAAGTATTAACTGATTTCTAATAATAAAACATAGTTGAGTATGTCTGTGTATTTTAGTCATCCAGAGTAAAAAAGTAGATACTTAGAGGACTCACTGCCAAAGAAATATTATGCCTGTTTTCTGTTGTGTTCAGGAAATCTGAATCCCAGAGTTTGTGTTTTCAAGTGGAGGTGGACTTCACTAGAATTTTCCCATTCTTTCATAGCTCCTGGGGAAGGAGTACAGGTGCTCAGGATGATTGTGAGACTTGCTAGTTATAACAGATACTTTCTTTTTTTTATAAACTTACTTATTGTTAGTAATTAGATACATTGTATGAGCAAGTCTTATGGTGGTACACCCATTTCCCTCCTCCCTGTCCCCAATCTGCTGGGGTCCCGCCTCGGTGGGATTGCTGGACCAGACCATAGAGTAGAGGGTTATGAATTTTACAAAAAACAGCCAGTTTTTTCTTTGTGTGCTGTTGTTGAGGGGGGCAATGTCTCTGGATATTCTCCTCCACCATGGCTCTTACAATCTTTCTGCCCCCTCTTCTGCTAAGTTCTCAGAGTCATGGTGAGTGAGTTTTAAGTCTGTGTTACTGTGGAGGAAGTGACACTTTATTGTTAATTGATAATTAGCATTGCAGTTGCTAAGGGTTTATGTCCTTTTTGGAGTTTTATTACTCTGTCTCTGTTCTTCATTTTTGCTTTTGTCATCTTTTTGCTATCCAGTGTGAATTATCATAAAGTTAGGAGTTGTAATTCTTTCTTTCCTAATACTTATTTTAAAAATTCCCAGGCCAGGCATGGTGGTGCACACTTTTAATTCCAGCACTTGGGAGGCAGAGGTAGGAGAATTGCCATGAGTATGAGGCCAATCTGAGATTGCATAGTGAATTCCAGGTCAGCCTGGCCTAGAGTAAGACCCTACCTCTCAAAAACTAAACCAAAAAAATTTTTTTTTCTATTTTAGGTGCATATGTAATGCATTTAAAATTATTGATTACATTAATATTTTAAGACATCAAAATATTTTAATAGAAATTTGTTTCTTTATCAGAAAAGCCAGTTTAAAATTTTAGATACCTATTTTTAAATAATCATTCATAATCCTACAGCTCTAATATGGTACTAATGTATTTTATTTTTCCATAGCATTTAAAAAAATATGTTTATTTAAGAAGGATCCCTGGGAGTTCCAGGCCAGCCTGTGGTACTGAGAGAGCTTTAGGCAAGCCTGGACTAGAGTGAGACCCTGCCTCTACAAACCAAAAGTCTATAAAATTTACTGAGGACTCACTGCCTGGCCCTGCTGGGATCCAGAACCCTGCCACAAGTGTCCGGATCAGGTATCATCTTTATCAGAAATGGAGGAGTCCTAGGACTCTTCTGATAGTGGCTCCTCACAGAAAGTTCATGGGATCCTAGCTTGGTGTCCTTCTTTAGAAAAAAAATTGAAAGACCTTTTTTCTAAAGAAACACGAGGCAGAAAAGGAGATGGAGGAAATCCTGGAGTTTCTGATGTTACTTCTATGTCTGTTCCAACTCCCATCTGTCAGACCAGCAGTGGACAGTACATTGCCATTGCTCCAAATGGAGCCTTACAGTTGGCCATCCCAGGCCCACATGGAATGCAGAGACTGCAGACATTAACCAGGACAAATTCAGGCAGTGCTCAGCAAGGCACAATGCTCCAGTATGCACAGACCTCTGATGGACCGCAGATACTGGTGCTCAACAATCAGGTGGTTGTGCAACTGCATCGGGAAATATGAAGACCTATCAGATCCATACCACACCATCAGCCACTTTGCTGCCACAAACTATGGTAATGATATCTCCCATGACTCTTAACGTCACAGACAACTAAGACAGATGACCCCAACTGAAAAGAGAAATCAGATTGATGAAAAACAGAGAAGCTGCTCAAGAATGTCAAAGAAAGAAGAAAGACTACGTCAAATGCCTGGAAAATCGAGTTGCAGTCCTGGAAAATCAAAATAAAACTTTAATAGAGTTAAAAATTTTGAAGGATCTTTATTCTCATAAAAGTGCTGGATTCTTTAAAAAGAAAGTATTTTTGTGGACTGGCATAAAAATTAGATGGATTTCTTTTTAGTGGAGTTTTATAAATTGAAAGGTCTACAGCAAAGCTAATTTTTATTTGTGCTTTTGCAATGCAAAGGTAATTGTCTTATGCAAGAGGCCTGATCACAGAGGATGAAGTTGAAAATGGCCTTAAGAAGCTACTGGCACAACTGGAAGCACAAGAAGCATCCTTAAGAAGCAAGAAGTGAACTTAGCAGGTCAACTTTTCTAAATAATAGTTGTCAATCCAAAAATGGCATATAAAATGAAAGTTGGCAAATTGAATTTCTAAATCAATTTATCTCGCATGTTTGCATTTCTTACTGTTTCTTGGGATTCACCTTTTTCAGTTGTATGTGGTTGTATTTCTACTAATAAATTCTAAACTACAAATGTAAAAGGAAACTTAATACATTACTAAATATATAAATTATGTGGTCTGAATGTGTATGCCTGTTGTATTGTGAAGTGTTTTAGATGTGTTTTTAAAAGTTTGTTTGCTGAATTTGAGAGGACTTTTAAGGATGGGTTAACTGTGTCTAAGGTCTTGCCCTAAAAGGCATGTAAGATACATGAAAGGAGTAAGGATGATTTTGTTATGAATATATAATTTTTTTGATCCTGAAAAAATGTGCACACCAGGGCCTCCAGCGGCTGCAAATGAACTCCAGATGCATGTGCCATTTTGTGCATCTGGCTTTACATGGGTACTGGGGAACTGAACCCTGGTTGTTAGGCTTTGTAGGCAAGTGCCTTAACCACTGAGTCATCTCTCCAGCCCTCCATAGCATTTTTAAGTTGATTAGAAATATAACAGTGTGAAACAATGTTGGGATTGTCTAGTTCTTAGCAGTTTTACATGTACCATGTAATATTTTAAAATTGCTTTACTCGGGATTGGAGAGATGGCTCAGCAAATTAAAAGTGCTTACTTGCAAAGCTTGACAGCTTGGTTTAGAGTTCCCCAGTACACACATAAAGCCAGATGCACAAAATGGCACATGCATCTGGAGTTCATTTGTAGTGGTGGAAGGCCATGGCATAACTATACTCTGTCTTCTTC
>PVHP010004791.1:0-30210 GCA_004024765.1 Zapus hudsonius | reverse complement strand
TTCAGATGTAAAGGTTACTTTGTGCATCTGGTTTTACATAGGTACTCAGAAATCAAGCCCAGGCTGTCAGGCATTGCAATCTCTCCAGCCCAAGAAAATTATTTTTAAAGAATGTGTGCTCTTACTATGGAAAGTACACAGATATTCTATGCAGTGCTTTTAGGAATTGAGGGCCTAGGAATGAAATGCAGGTCTGATGCTTGTTGTCTCTTTGGAAGATTCTTCATGTGTGCATATCTGAGACCAGAATGGTGACTTTAGCTCTCAGGAGTTTTAGGGAATCCTAAAGGTTTTTGAAGGGAATCATGAGGCAGTCTGGGGTCTACATGCTTGGGAGCCAGGAGATATGGGGAGACAGTCATAGAGGCTGTCACTAGCCTTTGTGAAAAATGAAAGAGAAGTGAACTAGTGAACTGGAGAGACTTTGTGACCACATTTGGGGAACAGAACAGAGATGCTGAAGGAGTGAGGACTGGAGCTTGTGGTCTGGAATTGAGGTTGTTGTTGGTGGGCTTTGGTAATTAGGTGGGAGAACAAGTCTGGGAAGCTAACATATTTCTTTTTGGACATGACTTTGCTGTGCTGGTGAACTGTGATTGGTGAGTTTGGAAATATGTAATGATGCTTGGGGAAAAGATTGGGGTCTGTTGCATAGAAATGCAGTTGAAGTTGTGAATTAGATGAGGTGTGCATAGAGAAACCAAAGGAAAGTTCAGAGTTGGAAATTTAGGAAGAGTCAAGACAATGGAGAACAGTCACTGCATGGATCTTAGAGAAACGAATGTGCAATTAATGAAAGCTGAGAGAAGAGAAACTTTTTCTAGAAAACAGCTTCAACTGTTGCTGAAAAAAGAAAGGGCAAGGACTTAGAAAGGAGGACTCTATGTGAAGCTTTGGAAGAAGCAGGTCCCTGAGAAAGAACAGTGATGTTGTGAGTCTTAGGATTGAAGGGTGACAGAGTAGGGAGCTGGTGTCCATGGTACTTCTAAAGTCTTCCTCTTCACTCAGAGTAGAGAATACAGATGGAAGACAGCTGAGTATTCCTGGGGAGGGGCTGCAAGAAGGCACCAGAAGGAGACTGAAAGAAAGGGAGGGACTATAGAGCCAGGCCCCCAAGGATGGATTGGGCTTAATGTTTGCATATCTTGATTTGTGAATTGGCTATCATTCTGTACATAGTAATTGCTTTATAAAATCCAAAGAAAGTTCTGAAGAACTTCAGATGTGGAATATGCCTGTGCTTCTCAGAACACTGTGTACTTTGATTTTGGTTTATTGCTGATGACTAATTCTTAGCATGCTGTTTGTCTAAGTCTGTAGAAGAGCCTTAACCAGTATCGTAATTCCAACAGTGTCTTTTCTTAGTATGTATAACCCTGCTCGCTATTCCCAGGCTATTTAGAAGGAGTTGTTGTAGGAGATACTCCCAGTTTGATTTTAGTGTGTGTAATTCCAAAGGTGTCTTAATTGTGTGTGTGTTCATGTGCTTATATATGCATGTATGAACATGACTGTTATTACCACTTCTGAGTGACACTCACCATAGTGAACCAACAAAGTATAATGGGAAATAGCATGCATCATGCGTTTGCACCGTGTCTGCATTTTCCATATTGGCTATATACATGTGTCTGCTTTGGTGAGGACTATTGAAGCCACTGCCTTCAGTATTATGCATTTGTCTTTTCCTCTCTGCTGGTAATAGCAAATATAAGTTAATAGTCAACATTTACAAAGCTAGCCTCAGCTCATACACACATTGCTTCAGATGGAAAATAGAGAAAAGGAAATTAGTCCAGGAGGGACCTCTGTAGGTGACACACAAGCAGGGTTCTTGAACCTCTGTAGATGACACATGAGCCCCTTGAGAGCTTGGGTGGAGACCCATGGTGCAAAATGGATGAGGTTTTAGGGTGAAATTTAAAAAGTGTGTGTGCCTGTGTGTGCGCACATGCATGCGTGTGTGCCTGTGTGAGTGAGCATGCATGTGAGAGCATTTGTGTAAAGGCCAGAGGACAACCTCAGATGTCGTCCTCAGGAACACCCTCTACCTCCTTTGAGATAGGGTTTTAGTGGTCCTCTTGTTTCAACCTTCCCAGTGCTGGGGTTACAAGCATATGCCACCATGCCTGGATAGTTTACGTGGGTTCTGAGGGCTCAAACTCAGGCCATCATGCTTGGGAAGGGAGCACTTTACCAATCGAGCTATCTTTCCAGGCCCCCAAGGTGAGAATATTTGTAATATAGAAGGTAGGTCCTCATGGGAAAGTCTTGGATTCTTTGCCAAATGGTTTAATTGCCTGCTTATTTATAATTACATGACAGTTAGTGGTGAATATAGTTCAAGAAAGAAAAGTACAAAGCTTTTGAAGAACTTCAGGAGTATTGTTTGCATTCTTTTGCTTCTGGGAACTTTGCCTGAAATGTTACTTTTATTTTTGGTTAGGTATTTTTTTGTAATTGTGTGAACAACATTTGGCACATTATATTTTCGTGTGATATGTTAGCTGTGAAGATGTTTAAAATTAGATTCCTAGAAATCAGGTTATAGGCACCTCGACCACACTGCCTGGGTTACATTTTGAGTACCTTGTAGCAAAGTTCTGTCATGGTGGCAATTCTTAGTGTTTTTCAGTATTTGTAGAACACCTGATTGATTGGTGCTGCTGTAAGAATGCTGAAGTCTAAAGACTATAGATTTTTTATAGCTTTGTCTTATATATGAGCTTCGTTGTGCTGAAAACATGTCCTCATTGTACCCTTGGAAAGCAGATACATTTTAAAAGTTATGGTTTCTCGCCTGTGTACTCTACTAGTCTTTGTCTCTTTCATTCTCCAGTAGCACAGCGATATGAAATAGGGACAAAGGAGTCAGATGCTTGGCTCATACACAGAACCCTGAGCTGACTGAGAGATTACTTGGGCTAATTTCTATCATGAGGGAACTCGGGACTTCTGACTTTTTTTTTTTTTTTTTTTTTTTTACTTTTTGTTTCATACATTTCCATAAAGAATCTTTTCCTTCTCTTTAGTTCATTCTGCTATGGTATTATCTCCTGAGGCTGTTTCTTTGCTTCAGTTTTGACAACCATGATTTAGTTTCTGAGATGATGAAAGGGTAGTGAAAAGGGCATGGAAAGAAAAAGCAGGAAGGGAAGGAATTATCTCATGATTTCAGTCAGAAGGAAATCACTCAGATAGAAAAAAATGTTAGAAGTGGGTCAGATCCCAGGAAGTTGGATTGAATAAGTGGCACCAAGTTACACAGCCCTATTTTACAGTATTGTTGTTACTGTGGCAACTGAAAGAATGAGTATTTTCATTCTGAGGTCAAATATATGTCTTCGCTACTTTGTCTATAATTAGAATTTGTTCATGTTTGCAAACACTATTAGAGAAGAATTTCCATACATGTGTGTCTTTGAGTATGGGTGTGTTCATATGTGTGTATGTGAGATTGCATTATTAGAGATGGAGAAATGCTCAGTTAAAAGTAGGCTCATTAGTTTCCAAAAGGTATATTTATAGAATTCAATTATTTAGTACCTCTGGGGGATATGTCTGTGTGATCCTTTGATGCATGCTTGCATTTATGTATGTGTGAATGTTTACCTATATTGTGTAGACACATGCATATATGTGTGAATATATGTATGCTTATATATGACTGTATACATGTATATATGCACGCATGTGTGTGCATGAATAATGCCTATGTGTAAATATGTACATATACATGTATGTATGTCTTTTTACATGTTTATATGTGTATATAATATATGTATAATGTATGAATGTGTATGGTACTGTATTTGTGTTTTAGATATCTGAATATGTGTACCTGTGTATATATATGTATGTGTGAGGTTTAAATATGTATATTTGAGTATATTTATGTGCATGGTGTGTATGAATAATAGGTATACATGTACATGTTTGCATGTTTTAGCATATTGCATGTATGCATGCATGTATTTGTACATGTGTGCATAATTGATTCCATGGGAGGAGTATATTACAAGTCAGCCTATGATTCTCTAGCTGGCCTCTCAGGGTGGGATTGGAATTTTAAATATTGTAGCCACTGGTTAAACATGCCTAAAGTGAAATAAAATATTTATCTGCATACAGTGTGAGGGTTAAGTATATTTTAATTGGGTACAAAACTGCTAACATATTGCATTAATTCATATAGTAATATTAATGCTTCCTTCATAAAAACTTTTGAATGATGTCTTAGGTGCAGGATGGAAATTCTATACAATGACTGGTTTAGTGATGATGCTTTCCAGGAGGGCTGGTTAATGATTAGCATTGACAGTCACAAACATCTGGCTTGAACTTTTGTGCATTTGGAGAAGGGTTGCTGACAATGTTCTATTTCCTAATGCCAGCATCTCTATTTTTTGTCCTTACTGATTTTATCCAGAGCTGGGACAGATGCTATCAAATGTGTTTTCTTTCCATAAAAATCTGTAGCATTGGGGGCTGGAGAGATGGCTCAGTGGTTGAGGCATTTGCCTCTAGTGCCTAGGGCCCCTGGCTCAGTTCCCCAGTGCCCACATATGCCAGACCCACAAGGTGGTGGCCCTGGTGCTCTCTCTCTCTCTCTCTCTCTCTCTCTCTCTCTCTCTCTCTGCTTGAAAATGAATAAATAAAATATTAAAAAAATCTGTACCATTGAACTCACTCAATGGAAGATCCAGCAACTTTTCCATATACCCCATTGAAAATCTCCAATCCCTATCCTCGTCTTTTCCTTCCCTCTCTCCCTCTCCTTCCATCACTCTCTTTCTTCCCTTCTATTTTTCATTTATTTTTATTAGTTTTATTAAAAAACTTTTTATTGATATCTTCCATAATTATAGACAATGAATCCCTCCCCACCCTCCCTCATATCTCTTCCACCTCTCAATTAGTCTCTGTTTTGTTTCTGTGTCATCATCTTTTCCTCTCATTATGTGTAGATATTATCAGGCACTGTGAAGTCATTTTGTGTCTGGAAGTTTGCATTGTAAGCAGTCCTACCCTTCCTTCGGCTCTCACAATCTTTCTGTCACCTCTTCCACAATCCCAGTGGTCACTGCGTCTGAAAAAGAGAAGCTTCTCTAGCCAAAAGTGAGAGTAGCATTATTATATGGGTATGATCATTTTTAAAAAGTGCTTATAAGGCAGTTTGCTGGGTATAATATAGGCATTGAGCCAGACAACATCAGGCATTACTCCTCTTAGGGCTCATGACCTCACCCGCCATATGCTTTTGACTAGGCCTTTAGTACCAGGCATATATTCCCTCCTGTGGAGCGGGCCTTTAGTCCAATTAGAGTGCATTTGGTTTCCCCTACAATAGACGTGCCACTGTTGCCCCAGTTGGCACATTTGGCCTGGCTGGCCAGTCTTAAGGCTTTCAGAGTCCACTGCTGTTCACCACCATTGATGACTTCTCTCTCCCATAGGGCTGCACTCAGCCATAGCTCTTTGTAGCTTTCTGTCAGCTGGTTAACAGTCCTCCCTTCTTTTTAACAATAGTCATTGGTAGAGCTGGCTGCTGTTTTCTCCACATGTCCTTCCTTTAGCTTTATTAAAACAAACTTGCATGCTGTTTATGATGAGTCATCTTTGTACATTTCTGGGTGAGGCTGGAATTGTGTTTTATTTGCAGTGTGCCAGAGCATTGTTAGCTGTCATTTCTGGAATCTACTCTGTCCTTACTGCCTGCCATCCCTTGCCAGACTGTTGATTTCACTTTAAGTCTGCCAACATGTGTGTGAGTCTGGGATGTGTGTAATGGTTAGCCTGCATTGATATTGGCTTTCTGGGATCACGTTGGGAACTTTACTCTTTTGCACACCAGATCCTGCAAAAGACAGACAAGAACCCATAGGAAAAACACAGAGAATTATACAAAAATCAGTAATGCCATTGAAAAGTGCACTTGTAGAACACACCAAGCATAACTGTTCAGAAAAGAGTTATTATGAAAGTATTACTGGGTATGTGCTTGTTTATTCCAGTATAGGATAATATAGCATAACATTGTTGTATAGTATACAACAGAATACATGGTATAACATTATATGTAGAATAGAATGCTTAGTTTGGTGTTGCAGAGTTTAGAACAGAATGGTTTAGTATAGATGTTCCTTGATCTAGGATGTCCTCTTAACCCATCCTAAGTTGAAAGTAAATTAGCACACCCAGCCTGTTGGTTATCACGGCTTGGCAACACCGTGCACCATAGAGTGTGTTTTCTGCTCTGTTCATTGTGTGACACTGACTGGGAGTTGCAACTTGCAGCCACTGTCCAGCATTGTGAGAAAGTATCATACTGCATCTCACTAGCATGGGGAAAGACCAAAATCTAGAATTCAAAGTATGGCTTCTACTGAGTGTGTATAGTTTTGTGCCCTCAGAAAGCCAAAAAAAAAAAAAAAAAAAAGTAAGTTGAAGCACTGTGAAGAGGGACCAATTGTGTACATAGTATAGGATAGTGTAATGTGAACAGAATGAGGATTCTAGTAGTAGCACATATTTATAGTATCAGCAGCCCTTGGTCTTTCTTTGGTTTACTATGAGAATGAGGCCAGACACATAAGAGGGTGAGGAAGCTGGCTCTTTGTTAATTTTAAAGCCATTACTTGTTAGGTATTGTATCAGTTATTTTCTCATCGCTGTGGACAAATACCTGATCAGAATCAAATTAGAGAAGAGTCTATTGTGGTTAACAGTTTTAGAGGGTAGAATCCTTCATGGGGGGCAGTCATTGTAGGAGCCAGGAAGCATGTGTCATAATGTCACACTGACAGACAGGAAGCAGAGGGAGGGGGACAGGGAGGAAGGAAAAGAGGGAAAGGAGGGAAGAGAGAGAGAGGAAAGACAGAAAACAAACAACAAACGGGGCTGGGCTGTGATACCTCAAGGCCCACTCTCAGTGACTACTTTTGCCGGCAAGGCTCCACCTCCTAAAGGTTCCACAACCTCCTTAGATAGCACTGTTTTGCTGACACCCAAGTGTTCCAACACATGAATCTGTGGGGGCACATATTACATTCAAGTCACCACAGGGATCACTTGGTAGGCCCCATTTTTTTGGGAGTGTTCTGTGTAACAGTCTGCATTTTGTGTAGAATGCTGTGAGATATTTTATGTAAGCATATGTCATTTTATGTAAAATATGTCATATTTTATGTAAGCACATTCTCAATAGATTATAGCTATAACAATTCTTATTTATTTATTTATATTTGGTTTTTTTAGGTAGGGTCTTGCTCTAGTCCAGGCTGACTTGGAATTCACTGTGTAGTTTCAGGGTGGCCTTGAACTCATGGCGATCCTCCTACCTCTGCCTCTTGAGTGCTGGGATTAAAGGCGTGTGCCACCATGCCCAGCTTTATAATTCTTTTTAAAAAACCTTTTTACTAACATTTTTTATTCATGTACATAAGGTATTTTGATCAAAATTCCCTCCTGTTACCTTCTCTTGTCTCATTCTCTCCTGTTCATTCCCCTTCCATGGAACTCCTCCTTTCCACCTAGTCCCTTTTCTACTTGATGTCTTTTTTATTCTGCCCTCCCGCCATCCATGATGGAATGATAGGCCCAGTATTGGGCAAGTCTTGTGCATAGTGACTGTGCTGCAAAGTTATAAATGCACTTGTCTGAACAACAGTGTCCTATAGCACTGCTCCCCATCTCCTGGCTCTGACATTCTTTCCACCTCTTCTTCTGCAGTGTTCCCTCAGCTTTGGAAGGCATGATAGGGTTGTCTCATTCAGTGCTGAGAACTATATAGTCACTTATTCTAAGCACTTTGAAGTATCTTGAGTATTGCTAATAGTTACCATTAACTGTAAAAAGAAGCTTCTGTGACCAGAGGTGAGAGCAGCACTACCTAACCTATGGTTATAAATATTTGGAGGGCAATTTGATGGGTAGAACATATTCATTTAGCCAAACAACAGTAGAAATTTCACCCCTAGGGCCTATCACCTTCCCAGCCATAGGCTTTTGAATAGGTTTTGTATTCCAGGAGTAAATAACTTTCTGTGGAGTGAGCCACAAATCCAAGCAGAGAGCAGTTGGTTACCCTCATAACAGTCATGCCACTATTGCATCGGGGGCACGCATCTTCCCTGGATGGTTGGTTGTGTAGCTTGCATGATCCACTGCTGGGCAAGACCATCGATGACTTTTCTCCCTCAGCAGTCTGAATAGCACTTTCCTGCACTATGAGAACTAGACAGTAGGAGATTTCCCAGTCGGTTTCTGTATAATTTCTCAGTGTCGTGCTGTGGTGTCTTCAGTAGGGTCTAACTTTAGTTTCAGTGGGCAACCAAAAGCACATGCAATAGCCTGTATTGATTTGGGGGCTTCAGGGACCTCCTTTTTTTGGTCAGTATTATGATTACTTGTCTGTTTTGCCATCCTTTTGTTGGAAAAACGATACCCAATACATACCATAAATTGTGTAAACTAGAGCTTTTTTATTAGTTGAGGTCTCATTTAAAATACAGTATTCATATTGAGAAAGCCAGGATCTCTAACTACTCCATACTGTAAATGTCCACAACTTGCCATGGGAAAGGATCCCCAGTTTTTTTCTTTCCTCCCCTTTGTCCATCTGGTGATTGTTCCAGAGATACCCAAATTCATTGTCCAGTAATGTTCTGAGTAGTTCAAGATCTGGCCAACAGCTGTGGGTGATGAAAGCCCTGTTTGAAAATCTCCAGAATATTACTGATACAGAGAGATGCTACTGTAGAGGATTATGAATTCTCCACTGCCCTCACCACCTTCTCTGAGCACTAGGAGACACATCTCCTAAATCAGTTTGGTTGGCACTTCCTGAGATGCAGAAGGAGAGCCTGGCAATTTGAACAAGGTGTTTGTGGCATTGCACTTTGCCTGCCTCCCAGTCTAAAGAGAGTCCTTTGTAGGGCATTTGTTAATCCAGACTCCATTAATAAAGGCCATCCCTTCAGATAAGAGAGTAGGAGACTCTTCTAAGCTATTTTCAGCTCCATCCTTTCTGAAGAGAACTTTGGTTTCTCAAGTTTAAGAATTAAAGTAAAAGAACAATTTAGTGTTCTTTTTGGGCTATCTCCTTTGCTGTGAGCAATTTTTGAGTCAGTGTTTAGAAAGCTGCATCTTGCTTGTTTTATCATTTTTAATCTAAAGAAATAATATGCTTTTAAACATTTCTCAATCAGGACATTTTAATGATAGATTTATGACTTTAATTTGCAATAAATGATTTAGCTAGCAAATTCAAGAATCAAACTGTGATGTAGTTAATATGAAACATTGATTGTAAGTAGCTAAAAAATATGGGCGACCCATTGCTGCCTGACCCAAAGGACTGAGGATTGGATGTGCTGTTCCTACTAGAGAACCACTCTACCCTCAAAGGCCCATCTCCTTCATGAAGTTCCCTGATGAAGACGGTTCAGGCTATAGAATATCTTTGGTTTTGTTTCAGTATTTTAATTAATTTGCTTATTTGTTTTTTGAGTCAGGGTCTCATTTAGCCTAGGCTAGCCTTAACCTCCTTAGGAGACCAAAGATGACCTTGAACTCCTGATCATCCTTTCTGTACTTCTTGAGTGCTGAGATTACATTGCATGTGCCACCATTCCCAACATATGTTGAATTTTAAAGGTTGCACTTTCAATTATTATTACATTAGTTGTTTAATTGTCATTAGGTCTTGATGTAAGATTTGAGTCCCTGACAGGGAGGAACTGTGACTATTCTGCTCTGTGTGGTACCTATGGTACCCAGAGTGTGCTTGCTGATGTGTGAAGGTCTATAGCTCTTTGTGGATGCCTTTCCCACTGTTCCAATGCAGCTGTCTTTTGGAGTGCCCTAGAACTAGTCAGGAGAGGGTGTGGTGTGACTGCTTGGGATTTCTGAAAAGCCTTTTATTTCAGTTGAGAGGCTGGCATTGAAACACATTTTTTTCTTCTCACCCAAAATGAGTAATTGTTTAATGAAGTTTGTCTCTTTTACCTGCATTGGGAAGACACTTATTTCTTTGGTCTTTACAATTAAATTGTGTGTGCATATTGGTGTGTGTTCATATGTGTGCATGTGTGTGGAGGCTAGAAGATAATCTTTAGTGGTGTTTCTTAGGAGCAATCCTTTCTTTTTTTTTTTTTAAGGGCAGGGTCTCTAACTGGCCTTTCCAAGTAGGCTAGGTTCGCTGTTCAGCAAGCCTGGAGGAATATGCCTTTCTCCCTCTCTCCCCAGTATTGGGATTAAAAGTATATGATACCATGTTTGGCCATGTATGTTTATATGTAACATGGTTTTGGGGGATTGAATTTAGGTTCTCATGTTTTCAAGGCAAGCACTTTATTTACTGAGCTATGTCCCTAGCCCAGAATTATTTATTTATTTATTTCCTAGCCAAGTATTTGTTTTAAATGTTGCATATTGTGTGTGTGTGTGCGTTTAAATTTCATCCCTAGCTGTTAATTTGCTAGTGAGTAGGGAGCCCCATACATCTCAAATATTTTGATATTTTAAGTTTTGTGAAGCATTTTCCTAAAAATTTGTTTATAGCCAAAATGGTGCCCTTAAGAATATGCCTCTTTACCAGTGTACCTGTGTAGGCTGTGTATGCTGGGTGTAGGGCTCTAGGGTCAGATGGGTGTGCTATAGCATTGAGTTTTATTAATTAAAGGGATTATTTAGTTGCCAATTATATTGCAGATTTAAAAATATTTAACCATTAAGAATTTGTAGGATATAATTGACATTAGAATCCTTGCCAGCATCTTTTCTGGCAGCTTCTGTTGGTGGTTGATGGATAGCAGCCCAGTCACATGCCCTGTTACATTGTCTTTCCAAACAACTGCCCTGGAGCCAGATTCTCTCTTCCTACGGATCAGTCCTCTGCCAGGGCATCTCTCTTTCATACATTCCTTAGGCTGTAGGAAAATATACTCCAATTCCAGCAAGCTCTAGGGAGTGGAGTGTGTGAGCCTGCATGGCCTTGTTGCAGGGAGCAGTAGTGCTCAGAGCTGTGTCTGCATGCGGGGAGTATCTCTTGTGTGCTGCAGACAGTGAGGGCCTTTTACCCCTTTGGGAAAATTAATGAGGCCCAGCTCAGGACTGCACTGTGTTTGGAGACTTGCACAGACATGCACTCTCCTGGCAGCCCTGGGGTTTCCTCACTCATTGTTTCTCTGTCCTGGCCTCCCACTCTGATCAACAGATCTAGCAAATTGCAAGCACAGTCCCAGCCAAGCTGGGAAATTGGAGAAATTGCAAGGATATCCCATATGATGTTTTAAAAATGTATTCCTTCAGTTTGTCAAATGTCATGGGTCATGCACATTATTTGGTGGCTGTGAGCATTCAGATCTTAAGATATTTTTTCGGGTGAAAATTTTGGTCTCTAGACATTTAGATGCTGTCTTCTAATGGTAAATGAATATTTTTAAATATGAGGAGATACGAATGATGTACATTCCAAGTCTGGAAATACTGAGCAGAGGTGCCAAAACCAAATTCCCAACTCACCAGTGGACCACATCCTAAGAGAGTGGAATTAAAGTATCATGGCAACAGATTTTGTATATTCAAGTCACCCTGAATAGGAGGGTAGGATTAATCATCTGTATTAGAAAAAATATGCATAGCTACAAAATATAAATGTCTGATCAACTTTGACTACAAGTACTTATCCCAGGGTCTTCATTGGTCCATAAATCCATCTCAAGTTGATTTACAGTGTGGAAATGAGGAACAGAGACAGCCCCACACTATCATGAAGGGAGAGGTTAACCTTGCCCTTTTATTTCCATTTTGCCTGCTGTCAGCAGATATAGAGTGACATAGGAAGACAGCATAAGTGAGCAAGAAGGACATTTGTTAGGAAAAGTAACCTGTAACCACAAAAAGAATGTCCTCTGGCTTCCTTTTTTTTTTTTTTTAAATGGGCAATACAGACATAACCCATCACACCACTCCTGCTCATTGTTCAGGTTCCTAGAGTCTCTAGGATTGTTCTGGAGTGGCAAGAAGGGTCCCAAAGCCCTGGTGGCCATGTACTGTTGCTAGTTAAACCATATGAAACCATAATCTTTTATTGCATCTAGAGAAGCGGTCACAGATCCATAGTGGTGGGAAGTGAAGAACTGTGTGTAGAGGGCAGCAGTGGAGCTATTAAGGAAATAGCTGGTTCTTTATTCCATTATCGATGAGTGCTTATGAAACAAGGAAATGGGCCAAAAATAACTATTTACCCTAGTAGCCCCTATTAAAAAAACAAAAATATTTCTGCATTTGTGTTGAGGTAGAAAATATCTAGAAAAAATGTTTTTTCCCCTTTTAATAGGGTTAGGTATGAGAAATAGGATGGGGGATTGAGTAGATGGAAAAGAGGTAAATTATTTTGCAAAGCAGAGGATTCAAGTTCAGCGTGAGTAACAGATTCATCTCTGCTGTGGTCACAACCACCTCCCAGTGTGTCATGGCCTCAAACCATAGCAGTTTATTTCTTGTTCACAAATAAGAGTTGGTGTTCCTCACTTGGGGGATAGGGCAGAAAGGGTGACTCTACCCTGTATAGACTGATGTGGAGGAGCAAGTGATGTTCTGGGCCAGCCTACGGAATTGGTGAAGGAGAGTTGGGAGGGTCTGTGGCAGGCTTGATGATGGCATACCTCTGTTGACTAGGTCTTTATCCTCAGTCTCAGGTATGGTCAGGCTGTTTGTCAAGTGCGTTGTGGTCCCTGGCTCACAATATTTATTAAAATAAATGTTGCTTAAGAACTTTAATGTGTGTGTGTGTGTGTGTGTGTGTGTGTGTGTGTGTGTGTGTGTGTATGTGTGTGAGAGAGAGAGGAGGGGGGAGAGGGAGAGAGAGAGAGGCAGGGTCCTGTTATGTAGCTCTGGCTAATGTGGATCATACTCAGTTACCATTCTTGTAGCAGTTACCTTCTCACTGAGACAAAACACCCAACCAGAAAAGCATTTTATGGAAGGAAAGGATTTATTTCAGCTTATAGTTTCAAGGAGAAGGTTCATCATGGCTGGGAAGGCTCAGCACAGGCAGAAAGCCTGGTGTCACATCATGTCACACAGCAGGGAAGAAGCAGCAAGAGGGGTTGGAATATAAACTCCAACGCCCAACCCCAGTGACATACCTCATCCAGCAAGACTCAACCACCTAAAGGCTCCACCACCTGGGGACTAAGTATGTGGCCTAATCACAAACACGAGATTATGGGAGACATTCCACATTCAAAATACCATAATTCTCTTGCTTCAGGCCTCTTGAGTGCTGGAATTTCAGGCACATTCCACCATGCTTGCCTGCTGCCTAAGTGGTTGATTTTTGTTCATTCCATATACTACCCTGGGATACGTAGTATTCAAGGGGAGAGATTTCCTAGCTTAGAATTTCTGTTGATTGCATAATTCACTAGCAGATTGTTTCTTTTATATAGCTTTCCCTTAAGCTTCTGTTCACATATTCTCCTTTGTGGTACTGTTGCTAATGATGTTGATGGATTACCTAGGAGCAGGGATGGCAGCTTCTCTTGTCTAGCTGCTTATATGATTAGCCTACTTTAATAGAGATATTTTTTCCCTAATTGTTAGGAAAAAAAAGCTGATTTAAGGTAAGGAAAAATTTGAGGGTATGAATCTACTTAGGTAAATGTGCAAAGTTGCTTTCAGAGGCTTATAAAGCATGAAGCTTTTAGGTGAAGTGTTTTTCGAAATGTATTTTATCGAAAGGCATTAAAACAAAAGTTGAAACGGGTTTTAAAATTAAAAAAAAATTTTTTTTTGTGTGTGTTTCTGTGTGTCATGGTGAGTGGGTAGAGATCAGAAGATACACTTGGATGTTGATCCTTGCTTCTTGGGCTCTTGTTGCTTACTGCCTCCTTCACCAGAATACTGGCCCTTGAGCCTCTGGGCACTTCTTCTGTCTTCACCTCCCATCTTGCCATAGGAGTACTGGGATTATAAATGCTATAGCATTTGCCTTAGATCCTAACCTCATGTACTCAGGCTTATGTGGCTAGTGCTTTATCCCAGCCAAGAAGACTGGAGTGTTTTTGTTTATTTGTTTTTGTTTATTTGTTTTTGTTTTTGAGACAGGATCATGATATGTAGCTCAGACTAGCCAGCATCTACCCAGTCACTACTCCAGAAGTTTTAAGGGGACTTTTGCATTACATTATAGGTCTGTCTTTGAGTTGAGAAAAGGCAGCATACTTGAACTGGAACTGAGCTGGGTCCTGTCTAAAGGCCAGTGGGTCCTGAGGACATTTGAACTCTGTGTGTGAGCTGGCTAGTATTCTGGTTGAAAATTACAGCAAATAACTTCTGGACTGGGTGGGGGTGTGACTCAGTGGGTAGTGTTTGCTGTGCACCTGAGACTGAGGAAGACCTTACCTTCCTGGAAATTCAGAGAACCCTCTGCAGCCCGGCCATGTGGGGAAAAAGAGGCTGAGTTCCACTAAGGAAGAGAATTTAAGTTCTTCCCAGGTGAGTCAGAGAGACAGCCGATTGGTTCATATTTGACCAATCAGTTTTAGCACCTAGGTTGTAGCTCTAACTAGATACCTCCCACCAAGGGGAGGGGCTGCATCTGCAGAGGTCTGCCCATCACATCACTGTAACAAATACCTGAGACAACTTATAAAGAGGAAAGGTTTTGGCCTACAGTTTCAGTCTATTATCATTTGGTCCTATTGCTTTGTGTCTATAGGGAGGCAGCACATCATAGTGGGAGCACTTTGGAGCAAAGCTACTCTCCTCACAGCCAGGACATGTGAGGGAGGAAGAGGCAGGGGTTGGGGTTCCATGGTCCCCTTCATGGGTATACCTCCAGTGACCTGAGGACTTCTTGCTAGACCCCGCTGTCGTAGTCAGTTACTCACCGCTGAGATGAATCTTCAAACCAGACCACAGTTTTGGGAGGAAATTATTGAAGTTATAGATCCAGGGGAAGTTCCATAATGGTTAATGAGTTTGCTCCCCCCCCCTTCAAGAAACCCAGCACCACACAAACATACCAGTAAACTGTAAGCTCTGCAGAGCCCAGACTGTTTTTTGCGAGTGGCCGGAATTCCAGATCCATTTCAGATACACCTTAGGGTGGAGCCTAGGAGGCCAGGCCTAGGTGATACCTCCTCCAGCCAGGAGGCTGGAGACAAATCACAAGCTTTAATAAACTCTTCAGTCTATTGGGGGACACCCCTTCAAACTACCACACCCACCTTTTTGAAGGCTTCATTACCTCCCAGTAGTGCCAGGTGCTGAGATCAAACCTTTAGCCTATGTGGTTTTCAGAGTTACTGTAAATGGAATCTGTAGCACCATACCTCTCACAACCAAGTTCCTGTTTTTTTTTTTTTTTCTGAGACAGGGTCTCACTCTAGCCTAGGCTGACCTGGAACTCATTTTATAGTTCCAGGCTGACCTTGGGGAGCTCATGGAGATCCTCCTACCTCATTCTCCCAAGTGCTGATGTAACAGAAGAGCTGGAGTTCCCAGCTAATTCCAATGCACCCAATGTACCTGGATTCTTGTTCTATGAAATTAAAGAATTAAAATTATAGACCACCAGAGGATAAAGTATAGTGGGAGACTTTACTTAAAAATAAATGAAGTTACAGAGATCTCCAGCCACTAGTGAGGAGAGATCACATGGGGGAGGTTTTAGCCACATATCTATAAAATCTGTGCTGGCCAGCCCAGCAAGGAAAAGAAAAGATCACAAGGAAAAAAGTTCACATGGGAAAAAAGCTGTAGCCTAATCTGATCTAAGCCTGGAGATTCATAAGTCTCCCTGCTAACTAGCCATGAGAAGGAGGGAGGGAGGGAGGAGGGAGGGAAGAAAGAGAGAGAGAGAGGGAGAGAGAGAGGGAGAGAGAGAGAGAGATTTGTCTCCTTCAGGTGAGTATATCCCTGGCCCAGATGAGCAGAGAGACATCCTGTTGGTCTATCCTTGACAAATCAGTTTCAAGATTAGGTTTGAACTCTATAGTAAGAGACACTTCCCACTCAAGGGAAGGAGGTCAGGCATGGGATGAGTGGAACCTGCCTGAAAATACAAGTTCAAGGACAACCCTGGGTTATCTTTGGCTACCAGTCATCCTAACCTGTCACACTGGGATTAAAGGTGTGTGCTACCACACACCTGGATCCTTGTTCTTACCTTTAACTTTAGTTTGATTAGAGTCTGTCTTCTGGCCATTTTTTCATGATGGGATCATTGCTATGCCTTAGTCTGTCTTTGTGCTGTGTTCACATTGGACAGTTCAGCCAACTTCCCCTTCAAAATGCCTCCAGTGTGGCTCCATCATCTGTGGGAATTCAGCGCCTTTGAAGAGAAATCTGAGGCCATGTTGGGTTTGGTTTCCTAGTAGAAAACATTGTGTCCTTTACTGATGCTGCTGCCTTATTTTCATGATATACATGATGCTGAGCTTCTCTTAAAATTGCTTTGCAGCACAGCAGCCTTGAACGGGGGTTGTAACTGAAATTCAGTTCCTTAATTTCATTCTTCCTTAGTCTCTTTGCAATCGTTCTTTATCTTATCAATTTTCCATTTAAATTTTACTATTAGTTTTATTTTTTTGTTAGCCTTTCAATACAATTTTTGTTCTTTCTTTGTAGACACCATGGATGTGTGATGGCAGTTTTCATAGCCTGACTGTATGTGTGAAGTGGTGAGCTGTGGTTTTGTTTTCTCTGCCTCTGTAGGTAGGTGCTCTTGGGAAGCAGAAGAGCTTACGTCATGGACACCAAATCATGCTATTTATTATTATTATTATTATCTTGAGTTTTTGAGATAGAGCCTCATTCTAGATGGGTTGACATAGAACTCACTATGTAGCTCAGCTAGTCTTGAATTCCCATTTTATCCTCCTGAGCGCTGGGAATCATGCTGTTTTAAGTGGAGACTCTGCCTAGACCTTGTTAGGGATTGAAGGCACTGAACCTGAATCTTACATGATGAGGCAGGCAGGCTGTGTTGGGAGCCAGCTCCTCACTGCCCTGCACAGGAACCATGGGTAGGTAGGTCAGGGATTGTTAGGAAGACTATTTCTCTTCTTTAGAATACATAAAATATTATCCAAAGCTTGGTTGTAGGTTACTCAACAATAAGTTTCTCTCATCTTTAGGCCAAGAGACAGTAACTTATTAAGAAAATTGCTGTCATGTTATTAATTTCTTTGAGAAGCTTACTTTTGTGACTCTCATGGAATCCCTTCATGGCCTTCCTTTCACTACTGAGTACCTCCCCAGACTATCCCATCTTTCTATTATATTATAGCTTTGTTGTCTTCAGGGGATCCTAGGCGTTGTCGACTATTTGGCATACAATTTCCTGTCTTTTCTCTTTTTAAATAATGAACAATCTTACAAAACCCTGGTCCTTCTTTTCTTTTCTTTATTTTTTGAGACATTTTGCTAGTAGCCCAGGCTGACCATTAACTTCTGATCCTCATGCCTCAGTTTTCTAAATGCAGGGATAAGAGACATGTTACCACTATGCTTACCTTAAATTGTATATTTTTTAAATAGCTAGAGCTTCCTAAGCAATCTTGTGCATACCCATGAATTACTTGTTATTTTCACAGTCTAATGAATACAGTTAGAATCATAGCCTTATACTTTTCACATAAATGTATGCCTTCTACTTTTTCTCTTTTATAGCTTTTTTTCCCCAAGTCTATAAACATTCTACTCTCAGGTGGGATATTCTACTCGTGTCCCTAATTTAAAAATATCCAGCTGGAGAAGTTAATAAAACAAATTCATCAGATTGGAGTTCTTTGAGAATTCAAGAGGAAAAAAACAGTAAGAAATATTGATAAGTATAACATTACAAATGGGCCAATTTTTAAAAAAGTTTACTGAATGGATAGCTATTGGGTAGCTAAATGGGATTTCCTATGCATTATTAGTACCTAGTGCATATTTATTGAATAAAATTAATAAATGAATTTTAATATTTTTCATTAGAATAATAAAATAGCATTTCTAAGTGAGGTTAAAGTTCTTTGTATTCACCACATTACTGTCTAACACATAGTATAATAAATGTAGAATGGTGGAGCAGGTTATTCCACAAGCTTTCACATTTGATTTGAAACACCAGCATTCTTTTCTTGGAGAGCCATTAGTAGACGTAGATGTGGAGTTCACATACGTCTGCATGACATTCTTTTCTTAAATTAGTCTCTCTGAACACCAACTTTTGTAGTTGACAGAAAAGTTAACAGCCAAAATGATTCTTGTTTCCAACATGTATAGGAATGTAGGTGCCCCATGTCATCTCAGTGCAGGTGTACACACCTGTAATAATGGACATGGGTGAAGGTGTGAGTGTGTGTGTGTGGGACACAGGTGTGGGTGTGGCTATAATCATGGGGCAAACTAGATCTGTTGATATGCCAAGCTATTCCGAACCAAATTAGTGAGCAAAAGATCTAAAATAAGAATGATTTGTAATAACATGATTATGTTGTTGAGCACATCTGGATTATAAATACATGATTTTTTCCCCCTTAAAGTCTTTCAGTATTATATACATGGTACTGGCTAGCAGTAGTTTGGAATGTCTCATAGGAAATAAAGTGAGACGCTGGATTTGTTTTACTCTGAGTCTCAGCTGAGGGAAGTGACAGCTGATCGACAGTATGAAAAGGACTGACATCTGGGAAGTCTTCTTGATGTGCGCTGGTTGGAGGCTGGTTGTCATCGTCAAGGGTAGCTGGGGTTATGAGCAAAAGTCCAGAAGTCCAGTGAAAACCAGGAGCAGTCCAGATTCAGAAGCCACAACAGAATGTGTTTCTTGTGCCTACACTTTGTAGCTAGAGTTCTTTGTGAGCCTTAGTAGAGCCTTTACCAGCTTTGCTTTGTACCAAGTAGAGTCTGAAGTGTAGCAGAAGGTTATTGACTTGGCAAGGTCACATAGCAGCCCTGATAAGACTGGTAATACAAAACCACACATGGCTTATCCTGCAAACTCCCCTTAAAAGGTGAGTCCTCTGTATTAACAGAGCTATCAAAGCAGGTGGCAGTGTGTTCTCTTAGTTATAAGCTAGAAGAATAAAGTATGACCTTGAAATCCTGTAAAAGGTCAAAAGATTTTATGGCTTCTGACAGTAATTTGTTGTTTATTATCTTAGACCTGTTTCCCCTCTTCAAAAAAAGAATAGATAGAGAACAGAAACCCTATCTTTAAAATGTCTCATGAGACCACATGGCTCATAATAAGCAAAGCCACAGTATAGAAAAAAAAAAAGGTTTAGTATCTTGAGTACATTTTCATGTGTGTGTCCACATGTTTATGTATGTACCTAGCTTGATTAGCATGTTGGATCAGGAATCACACATCCTTCCCTTTGGGGTCTGAGTTGTCTCTGTGATAGCTATTTCCTCCCTGCTTCTCAGAGGTCCAAGGAGCCTACCTTCTTCTTGGGCTTGGTTTATTGAGGGATGGTGACTAGCAGAAGGGATTGGTTTTGGAGGCTTTTGAGTGCTATCCTCAGTTCTGGTGGCCCTGGGCTGTTGAGTTATAGTGCCCTGTGGAGCAAGCAGCTATTTCCTCTAACGGCCAGGCAGCAGCTATTTTGATGAGCCTTAATTTCTAACACGTGTTTATTTTGTTACCTCTATTTGGACATATTCACTACTGGAAGAGCACTGGAGAGAAAAAGTAAAGCCCCTGATTGTCCAGAAGGCCTCAGCATGTATCCATGTGGCTTAGCCACTGTTCCTCATAATTCCTTGATACCCTGCCAGCAGTCAGGAATGTGCAGGCAGCCTGTGTGCTGGTGAAGGTAAGCACCTGCCTTTGCCTCCTGGAGCAACGTACATGCACTCATGAGTGTGGGGAGTGGCAGAAGGACCTGCAGGACACTCTTGGAATACTCACAATCTGCCCATTTCAAGGAGGCAGCAGACTAGCAAGCATACTGTGAAGTATTAAGTGGGTGGAAATATTTAACTGCCATTATTGAAGTCAAATGACCCAAGGCAGGTTTGCAATGACATTGGACAGGAGTTTCATGAACCTGCCAAAAATTGCATCCAAAATGGCCTTATGGGGTGTCTTCTGTCAAAACTCTTTATATGCTGCTCATATTGAGAACAAGGACAACATCTTGTTGTACCAACAAATCCCATTGTGTCAGCTGTATGCTGGGAACACAGTATGTAGTTACCACTATTTGAAAGAGTGAGGTCAGGCCAGTTATTTCTTATTTTCTTGTGACAAAAAGCATCAAGAATGAATACATAGCACTTGCCAGGTTGCCTTGGCATTCTCTTCCACTAAAACAAGTTTCTGCTTAGAGTTCCCAGCACTGCTTCTGTAGGAGAGAGTGAAGCTGAGGGCCAAGCACTTCTAAATTGGGAGGCAGGCATTTTAGACTTCTCTGTAACTTTAGCTGTATTAGGGGAATTATTTATTTTAATAACATACATCAGTAAGGCAAATATATTTTTAGAGACATGGGACTTTTGTCACAGAAGCAGGTGGTGGCCTAGACACACTTAAACTGAACTCATGGTGGAGAGTGCAGAATAAGACAGGTGGGTTTCATAATTTATCAGTTGGAGACATTCTGAGACGTCAGATGAGAACTGGAGGCTTCTGCACATGTTCTCCTAGTGGCCTTGGGTCTGCATCAAAATTATTTTGCAGAACAGCCCTAGAGATAGAATTGAAACCTTCAGGGATAAGAGGTGTTGTGTTGCCTTGTAACTCTTTCCACAGGCAAGGTGCATTTGGGGTTTTGATTATTTGTTCCCTGGAGACCCCTGGATTTCTGGTGTCCTTCATGTTTAGAATAAATGCTAGAAACATGCAAATGCCTGTAAATCAGAAACAGGAATTTCACTGTGTAAATAAAGTTCATTACCAAAACAGGATGTCAGGAGAGGAAGGAAGTTGACCTGCATTAGCCCTTTTCTTATAACTCACAATCAAACTTTGTAAAATTCTAGTGATAACTGAATAAGGTCATATATTTAATTGTATGTCTTGTTTTGTGAGTACTGTGCTGTACCGTGGAATTTAAATATTTATGTGGAATTGTCATGCATGGCTGAATTGGCAGATTAATTTCATTCTTTGTAAAGCCTTTTGGTTTCCTATTAAAATTATTTACCTTTTAAAAAGTTCACTGAAGCAAACTCTATTAGTGTGAAAAAAAGGGCTGGAGAGATTGCTCAGTGGTTAAGGCACTTGCCTCCAGTGCCTAAGGCCCTGAGTTCAATTCCCCAGGTCCCATATAAGCCAGACCCACAAGGTGATGGCCCTGGTGCGCGCTCTCTCTCTCTCTCTCTCTCTCTCTCTCTCTCTCTCTCTCTCTCTGCTTGAAAATGAATAAAAAATATTAAAAAAAACAGTGTGGGGATGTCAAGTTAAATAGAATTTTCCTAAATAGAGCATGTTCTTTTCATACATTTAAAAAATTCATCTATTCATCAAGCATGTATTGAAAGCTTACTGTCTTGGTTGCCTAGTCACTATTCACATATATTTTTAAGGAGTTTTCTGCCATCCAGCTCTGCAATAAGAATGCATTTGGCATTTAGCTTAGTAATAACTAAGGAAGATGCTTTTCCATAGCAGTTGCAATTTTCTCTTCTACTAGACAACCTTTTTACCTGTCTCCCGCTTGGCTAGGGGATCCTGTGTAGATACACATTTGGGCAGAGGAAGGAGAGAGAAAATTTAAATCTTAACAGTTGTTGGCTCTGAGTGGAGAAAATTTGGGCATTAATTGTATTACTCCTTAAACTTTTCAATGAGTTTGAACATTTTTGTAATAAAACATGGAGGAAAATAAATCTGAAAGTTGAAGTTAATATCAAACTGCACTTTTTTGGATTAAGATGTATTAGTGTGTGGGTTTTCTCCCTCAGTGCATTTCTCACTCTCTGCTCAACGGGCAGCACTAACAAGTATAGGGGCATCTCTGTACCCTGCCCTGGGGCTCAGCTGAGATTGGGCAGAGGTTACATGACCACTGGCTCACTCTTCTTTATCTCTCTTGACCACACACTGTGCACACATACCACATACACACTGCATGTTCACTGCATGTTCACTGTAGTACGTGGATAAATTTGATTTCTCCTGCCAGTCACAGGAGACAAATAGGTTCTGATTGTCTCTGAATGTTGTGTTTATGAAGAAGGATGCTTCAGTAGGCTTCAGGATGCATGTCCTCTAGGCACTTAAGCTTGTTTGGGAGTCAAATCCTAAATTCATATGTTCAGTAGGAATCACTGTGTGGTCTTTAGCTCATAGAGCACAGAACTGGGCAGGGCAGATCTTGTTGAATTGAGTATTAACTCTACCTGCTACAGATTGTTTTCTTAGTAGTAGGTTCTCATGATGAAGGGGAAGACATGGAGAACTCCTTGTCAGGATGAAAACAGTTGCAAAGTACTCTAGGCAAGGCTTGCGATTCACAGCAGTGGGTTCATAGAATCATCTGGGGGGCCAACTTGGGTCACTTGTAATGCTGAGTTCAGGTGGGCAGTTTCCAAAGCTCCTCATGGCATTCTCATGCATAACAGGTGTTAAGAAGCCCTTGTACAGACAAGTGGGTGCTTGTTATTCCTATGGTTTCACCTAGGATATATTTTTTGGGGGGTGGGCACCAGTGTCCAGATGTCCAGATACTCCATCCATAAGCAGCTGAGATGTTAGCTTTGCAGTAAGTTTGGAGCACTGTGGAGATGGAAGGGGGAGGAAGAGGCTTGGCCTGTGCTGTGCAGTGACTTCTGTCACACTTCACAGGCTCCTTTCTTGGGAGCCATTAGTTAAATGCCTTTAATAGATGAGTGCACATTCTTTCAAATCCACTGCAGGGAAGATGAAATGGCCAGGATTGTGCCAAATGGCCAGCCTCTCTTTTTCTCACCGCCTCACTCCAGGTGGCATGTAGTAAATGTTCTCACCATGCTTTCTCAGAAGAGAACTTTAAAAAAGCTCATTGAAGACCTAAACTTGCCACAAGTGGCAAAATCTCAGTGGACCAACAAGAATTCTAAGAGAAAATGGCTTCTCTTCAGCCATGCCTTGATGAGGGAGGATGCAGCCTAGTTCTAGAGATTCCTGCATGTGTGCGGGATTGAGATAAATAAACAGGGCTGGGTGTCTCTGCCCTTGCCCAGGTCAAGGATACTGGCATGGGGGAAGAAAGAAAGGCCCTTGTACTGCTCCTCCTCCTTTGCTGTTAATACCAATGGGAGCTAGATGCTCTTACCTTGAACATTTCTTCTTTTTGTTCAGTGTTTAGATCCTTGAATGCAGAATGGAATCCAGACTTTATTTTTAAAGAGCCACAAAGAACAATGATGTAATAAGTATACCTAAACTTTGAAGCAATACCAAGGAACGCAGAGGCTACAGAAAGCTCAAGACGTTTTAGCAAAAGTATTTTATTGAAGATTTCCAGGAAATATGATGCAAAGCAGATTTATGTTGAAGTAGGACTCATATCTGTCATATATATGTGTATATATATATGATTTATTTATTTGTAAATAGATACAGAGAGAGAAATAGAGAGAGATAGTGAGAGGAGCATGGGTACACCAGGGCCTCCAGCCACTGCACATGAACTCCAGAAGCATGTTCCACTTTGTGCATCTGGCTTATGTGGTTACTAGGGAATTAAACCTGGATCCTTGGGCTCTGTAGGCAACCACCTTAACCACTAAACCACGTCTCCAGCCCTACCTGTCCTCTTTACGTACTTTCCTACCAAACACTTTGAAGTCAGCTGCAGCATTGGGCTGCCAGTGATGTGGAGAGCAGCCTAGGGTGAGGCTGGAAGATGTTCGTGGCACAGGGGCACTCAGCATCTGAATTCATGCTCTGTGTCCACGACTTCTAACCTAGTACTGGTCATCATGCACACTACTGAGAGTAGGAGGAGGAATCGCTTGACCTTTCTCTTCCTACATTGGATTCACCCTAGTCCACTGCGAGTGACAAGAGAAGAGAGCCATGCCTATTTTAATGTATTTATTTATTTGAGAGAGAGAGAGACGTAGTTATTAGTGGAAAATTATATTCTAAATATTAGCACTAAACTAAACAATTATATATTGATTTTTATTAATGGATCAACATAAAACATTAAACCTCCTTTGCTGAACTTTCTATTTTCGTAGTATGAAAATATCTTACACTCTTAAGATTACTATTATAATCCATCCATGACAGTATTATTCCTTTCTTAAAACTTAACTGTTTTTAAAGGGATTAGCTGGAGAGAGTGTGTTTTGCATTGAATGAATTTTTTGGTTAAGATTTGTCTCAGGGCTGGTGAGTTAGCTCAGTGGTTAAGGTGGGTTGCCTCCAGTGCCTCAGAACCTGGGTTCAATTCCCCAGTACCCATGCAAGCCAGATGCACAAAGTAGCACATTCATTTGGAGTTCGTTCACAGTGGCTAGAGGCTCTGGTGTGCCCATTCATATTCTCTCTCTCTCTCTCTGCCTGTCTGCCTGTCTATATCTTTGTATCTCTTTTCTTACAAATAAATAAAATATATAAAAAGATTTGTCTCAACATTAAACTATTTAAAACAAATAAACCCCAAACTAAGCATTTCAGTTTCCTCTAAGGATTCACTCACTACAGAATGTTCTTATTAAAATGTGTGAAGAGCTTTGCTATTTAGAGGTGCTAAATGCTAACCTGTCCAACTCTGATAGTTACTACTTGTCACAGAGAGACAAATTTAAGCAGTATTGATATTTATACATAGCTGTCTATCTTCTTATTATACCTATTTATACTTAGCTATATATCAAATGTGAGCACAAGTGTCACTGTACAGTGGACTCCCTGCAGATGAAATAATCTTATGCAGATTTAATAACAGTGGAGATCACTACAGAATTTTATATCTCCCAAGGGACTGATAAAAGCCTGGGAAAATAGAAGACTCCAGACTATACTCACTGTATTTTGGTAGAAGGAATCTTCTCCCCCCACAAAGATGAGAAATGAAATAGAGAGTACCAAAGAGTGCTTTAAAAATTATTATTATTTTTTTAGACAGGGTTTCATTCAAGCCTAGGCTGTGCAGGTCCCTTGCTGCTGCCTGTGCAGGGATAGTTTCCAGAGGTGTCCGAGAACCTGGGAACCCTGGCCTGGATTTTGTGGCTACTAGTTTCAATTTTCTTGTTTGCCTTTCTGACAAGATTCACCATGTTTCTTGGGGGCAAGAACCCCTCTTCCTCCTGTATCTGTGTTCCCCACAGCTCTGCTTGCCTCTGCCCTGAGGCTTTTGTTGTAACAGAATGCCTCTATCATACAGTCAAACAGGAACCAGTACCTTTGCCAAAATATTTGCTATCTGTACACAAAGTATGTTATAAGCTTGCCTCATTTTGGGAATATTTATGTAACATGACACTATATGAAAACTTTTCATTATATTTTTAAGGCAGGGTTAAATGTTTATTATGAACTCCTGTTTTGGGCTACCACATATTTATTTTATAAGATTGTCCCTATAATAAAGAGAAACAGAGCTCAGAGCCTGTTAGTGCAGCCTCCCTGGTCTAAACCAAATCAAACAGGTCAATTAATTATTCATGATGACATTTTACATGTTATTTTACTTTTTGTAATTATTAGAATCTCTAACCTTTCAGTTACTTAAAATACATAATATTAAGTAGGGATATAATTACATCTACTTAAAAAAAGTATATGGAAGAATTTAAGTCTTTTATCACAAAGAAAATCATACAGTTCCGTAGTGAAATTTTTACTTGTCAACAAGTAGTATCTTTACTTATTTAAACCAAAAGAAGAGCCAACAAGAAAAGCAGTGGTGTGTAGTGATAGTTGTGTGCATTCACTTGTTTATTTTTTTATGTATATGTAAGTATGCATATGTGCAGGTGTGTGCATATATGCACACATGACATAGTGTGTATGTGTAGGTCAGAGAACCACCCCAGGGTGTTAGCTGTCTTTTTACTTTATTTGAGACAGTTCCTTTCTTGTATTTTCTTGCTGGGAAGGCTAGTCTAGCTGGCCTTCGAGCTTTAGGATTCTCCTGGCTCCACATCCTATTGTCATTGTCATTGGGATTTCAGAGGTGCAGAGCACTTGGCATCTGGCTGTATGCCATATGGTGATTTTTTTCCTTATATAGCAAGTAGGAGTTTTAAAAATGATCCAAGACACTTATAGAAACTGGTTTCTGTATTTGTTGTGAATATTATGAGCTTAAAATTTAAATTTGTTTTTGAGGTAGGGTCTCATCCTATCCCAGGCTGACCTGGAACTTACCCTGTAGCACCAAGCTGACCTTGAACTCATAGCCATCTTCCTACCTCAGCCATGAAGTGCTAGGATTAAAGCATATGAGCTTGGGATCTTGGTAGCAAGATTAAAGTGACAGTGGGCATGAGGCCTTGTTGACTTACCGTGCTTTTTGCAGTTAGAAGTAACATTAAAAAATAACAATTATTATTATTATTATTATTGTTTTTGAGATAGGGTCTCCCTGTATGGACAAGGTAGGCCTTAGACTTGAAACTATCCTCTTGCCTCAGCTTCCCGAGTCCTGAGATTACAGGCATGTGCCACCAACACCCTGCTAGAATGCTAGAAGTAGTTTTTGCTTTTGTTCTCCGAGCATTCCCATCCTTATTCACTGTTGTGCTGCCCCTCTCCAGCACTAGGATGTTGTGAAGCATGATGACTGACACTGTTAAGAGTGTCCTATTTGGTGCTGGCCGCTGAGGCCTCAGAATAAGTTCCAGGTGACTGAGTGCAGAGTCTTAGCCATCCTTCACAGTGTAGCAGAAAGTGCTAGCTTGTTGGAACAGGGAGAGTCCTCCAACAATGCCTAATTCAGAGGTCCGTAGCTATTAACTGCCTGTTTTTAGGGCACATTTAAACTTTGACATAATTTTTCTCTCCCTCCAGGAAAGCCAGTGTGTATCTAGCTCTCTTAGTCATTGTCATGGGACTTGGTGTTGATTTGCCCAGAGCTGGCAGGAGGCATGCTGCCTAGCGCCCTCGCCCAGCAGTTCACAAGCCTGGAGGATGGATAATAAAGGGTTTGTTGTCTGTCTGTTACAGTTGTGTTCAAGCTGTTTTGTAATTGTTAGCATAAGCAGAAACCCACCAAGAAATGTCTGTAATTTAAGACATTTTTATTTTCATAGTTGACATTAGGTACCTGGATCTAAAGTACAGGAGACTGTAATAAAGATAGAACCCATGATAAACTTATTTGATATCTTTTTAAGATAAGTTAGTTTCTTCTTTCAGATGGTGTCTGCTCTTTGAAACCTTAACTGGGTGAGGTTTTGGGGGACCGGCTCTGCAGGTCAAAGGGTTTTCAGGAGGGCTTCGTTTGCTCCTGGGGGACCAGCTCTCCCAGCCCTAATGCATTATTTCCTTATCTGGGTCTCATGGCAACGAGTGTGTGGCTCCATCCCAGTACCATGTGATTGCTCTGTCAGTGCTGCTAGGTGAACCCTTGCTGAGGATGTTTGTATTTTAGTTGTACCTGTTACACAGTAAATCCTTTCTGATTGAGTGAGTTACATATGTGTGCACTTGTATACTTGAGATATTTATACCAGGTCATACCTTGACAGAGGGATTCCCTATGCTCTCCTTCCTTTGTGGCACTCCTGGCAGGAGCTTGGGTGGTGGAGCCACGGAAATTCTTGCTGCCAGGAGTTGGAGTGAATGCCTAACTTTAGTTGAAGTTTCCAAGTCATTCAAACTCCTTTTGCATGCACACAATGTAAAAATTCAATTATGTTGCTGGTTCTTTGTGCCTTTGGATTGTGGTATACACCAAATGGAAAAAAAAAAAAGCAAAACAAAACAAAAAAACAGAGTTTCAAAAAGGAGCAGAGTAGCCAAATCAATATTTTTCAGGCCTTTCATTGTGTTAGTGCTTTGGAGTCGTCAAGAGAGCCATCCAGGCTGATGATTATTTTTCATTGGCTCCTTGGGGCTTGTGGGGGTAGACAGAGCAGATACTGTCTCCATCTTGGGTATGTAAAGGCAAGGCTGCATTTTGGTTCTCACATGTCACGCTTCCCCTGTGTGTAACCTTGACTGTGGGATTAGTGAGAAGGAGCAGAAACAATGAAACCAATCTTTTAATGAGCTTTAAGATAACGTTTCCAAAAAACTCCTTTAGACAAATTAGCAGTATGTTCTTCCAGCATCCATCCACTTATCCAATGGCTTGTTTTCCCTCAAAGTCTATACTTTAAGCCTACATAATTATGCTCTGAAATACTGCTTTCTTAATGGCTACTTTTTTCTGTCAGTGATATATCATGAAACATTTCTATGACACAAAAAATGACCTGACACAGCAAGTTAGGGGAGAAAGGGCTTATTTTTACTCATGTTTTGAGGGGATATAGTTATCACAGCAATGAAAATATGGAGTAGGAGAAGCAAAAAGCAGGAGAGATGAATGCTGGCCCTCAGCTAGCTCTCTCCGTTTTCCTTTTACTCTCCTGAGGACCCTAGCCCATGGGGTGGTACCACCCACTCTAAGGACATGTCTTACCCCTTTAATCAAATTCTGTCTGGGAACTTTCTCACAGATAAACCCAAAGGTGTGTTTTACTAAACTCTTAGGTATGGAAGGTGAAAGAAAGGCCAGTATGTAGATGATTATTCAATCAGGTTTAAATGTTTTCCAAAAGCCATTTTAGGGGCTTCATAACTTGTAGATTCTGCATCGTTAGAATGTCAGTTACAGACAACATAGAGGAAATTACTGTCATTGAAAACAAGTTGCATCATCATAATATGTGCAACATGGCAGAATTAAGAGGGTATGGAACAGTGGGAAATGGGCTAGTCAGACCTTGATATAATGGTACAAAAACTAGGTTCTAACTAAGTCATGTTGCTCCAAGTTCTGGGATTCTAGGCATTTGCCACTGCTCCCATTCTTCACTGTTATCAAGCCTTGAAGGCTAACGTTTGAGAACTGTTGTAGGATTGGCCAAGTTCAAACCTACTCTTAATCAGATACTAACAAAGCCCCATCCTCTTTAGCTCCTGAGATCAGGCAAGCTATGGCACATTCAGGATGCTATGTTTAGACCTATTGTTTGTGTTCCAGTGCTGTAGTTCATATGGAGACATCATGTATCTGTTAAGTATGGTGGAAATCAAGCAGCACATCATTGTTCTCACCGTGTAATTGAAGAACCTTGGAAGAAAGGCCAGGAAGACAGATGATTACAAATGGCAGAAATGCCTGATGCCTAACAGGAGGGCTCAGCTCCCACCAGTTAATAAACCAAGATTTAATTATTGCCTCCTTGTTGCAGTCAGCTTCTTAGTTGCTGTGCAGGAAGAACCCAAACAAAAGCAGCTTGTGGAGGAATGGGTTTATTTGGCTTACGGTCTTGAGGGGAGACTCCATTCTGGCAGGGAAAACAATGGCATGAGCAGAGGGGTGGACATCACCTCCGCCACAGTACTGGAAATAGCAGGAAGGTGTGCCAAATACTGGCAAGGGGGAGCTAGCTTATAACCCCCATAAGCCCGCCCCAACAACACAGCTCTAGTGAGGTTCTAATTCCCGAATTGCCATCAACTGAGGATCTATCAGAACACATTCATTTGTTTGTGGGGGATACCTGGATCAAACCATGACAGTCCGCCCCTGGCCTCCACAAACTAATAATCATACATAATGTAAATACAATGCATTCAGCTCAACTCTTAAGTCCCCACAGCTTTCAACTGAGCCAAAATACCAAAAATAAACCCCTAATGGCACAGAACATTCACAATGCAAAACATGAGGCACAGCAAAAACAGATTGACCAATACAAGATTTAAAACAAACAGGGCACCATCAATCTCTAACTCCAAATTCAATGATTCTAACCAATAACACAAGTCTCTTGGAGATTCAATTCCGCCCCTCCAGCTCGGCTACTCACAGTCTGGGAAAACGTCATCTGGTGCTGGCAGCTCGCCTTGGCATCCATCCATAGTCCTGGAATTCTTTGGGTCTCCATTGCAACCCACAGTTCATCCTCATGGCTCCATCGGGCTCCATGCAGGCAACCTTGCACACCTGCTTCACATGCCGATGGCCATTTTTCAAAAACACAACTGTGTTGCAAATCCAATGACCCTCTCTTTCTAACCAATCTCCATTCCACAGAACCAGGTGGGCTACC
>PVHP010004790.1:0-69009 GCA_004024765.1 Zapus hudsonius | reverse complement strand
GTGGTGGGGGAGACTGTCCGGAGGCATGGCACCCATCAGTAACAACACACTTGGGCCAGGAAGACCGGGCTGAGTACTAAGATATACAGGATCCCTTGCCACAAGGACTAATACAGACAGCCCACGGAGGAGGATATACAACTGATCAGGGATGGGGAGGGGGGGATTGGGGAATTCGGGATAACAACGCATGGTTTGCCCACTAAATAATGTAACTCATTATGGACAATAAATATATATTTAAAAAAAATATTCAAAAGAAAAAAAAATGGGATTCTGCCTACCAAACCCCTGCCCCAGGCCAGGTAAGCAAACTCCCACTTTGTTTCTTTATAGATACATATATTTATTGTCCATAATAAATTACATTATTTAGTGGGCAAACAATGAGTTGTTCTGCCACTTTGTTTCTGACCAGCCTGTGCCTCTAGGACTCTACCCATCAACCCCCTGACCCAACTGAGGCCAGGGTAGGGAGCTGTGCCTTGGCTTCCCACCGGCCAGTGCATCCTTGGACCCTGAGCACTAAACCGAAATTCTGGCGGGCCCAGTCCCCAGTCTGCTCCTGATGCTGAAGGTTCAAGCACCCCCCCCCACACACACACTGCCTGGCACCAGAGGAACCGAGTACATGCTACATCCTCACCTGCCCTTGCCACAAGGCATGGGCCCCATCCCTGCTGGGAGCCATGAAAAAATCAGTCTCTCATCTGGAAATAGGAAGGTCACAATGCAGAAAAAACACACAAGCAGAGTGCCCAACACCAAGTTCGCCCAGCCCCACTTTGGAAGTCCCCAATGAAAATATCAAAGAAAAAGCACAGATGCAAGCCAAGGAGATTACAATGTGTGTAGGACATTTCAGCATGGAGTCTATATCCAGATTATTAATGGAAATGGAAGCAAAAATTGATTGTTTAGGTAGAAATGTGCAGATTCAGCTTGGAAGCTTTGCCACCAGGCTTAACACAATTGTGGGAAAGCAGACGGACTTTGGCAGAACAGTAAATGAGCTAAAGACAAACCAACAATCAGAGGAGCTCAAGAATCAGTTGGCTAAACTAAACAAAGACATAATCAAATACAATAATGATTACCAGGAAGCATTAAGTAAGACATCCTTTGAAATGAAAATGCAACTCAACAAAGAGATGGAGACAATGCAAAAAGCTGTATTGGAAAACCAAAATCAAATGCAGATATTTAAAACATTTCTAGAATCCCTCACTACCAGAGTTAATAACCAGGAAGAAAGAACCACAGACATGGAAGACAAAGCAGAAGAAATAGATCAGGATAACAAGAACTTGAATAAGTTCATAAAGGAATGTGAACAAAATATGAGAGAATTTTGGGACACTTTTAAGGGACCAAACCTCTGGATCATGGAGATACCAAAGGGGGAAGAAATTCAGGACAAAGGCATAAAGAACATATTCAAGAAAATTATTGAAGAAAATTTTCCCATTCTTTCAAAAGAGAGTACCATTCAGACCAACTATTGGAGACTGAACAATGTGCTACTAAACAATGAATGGGTAATTCAAGAAACTAAAAATGAAATTGAAATTTTTCTTGATCTAAATGATAACAAAAGTACAACATGCCAAAACTTATTTGACATAATAAAGGCAGTCCTAAGGGGAAAATTCACAGAACCGAGTACCTTCATAACAAAGATAGAGAGATCTCAAATTAATAATCTAACTGCCCACCTAAAGGCATTGCAAGCATTGGAAAAATCCAACCCTAGGAGGGCAAGACAAAAAGAAATCATTAAGATCAGAGTAGAGATCAATGAACTGGAAACTATGAAAATGATTCTAAAAAAATCAATGAAATAAGGAGCTGTTTCTTTGAAAAAAATTAACAAGATTGACAAACTCCAGGCCAATCTAACCAAATGGAAAAATGAGAAGTCCCAAATCAACAAAATCAGGAATGAAAAGGGAGAGATCACAACAGATACCAATGAAATTGGAAGAATCATCAGGACATACTTCCAAAACCTATACACCACAAAACTGGAAAACCTGAAAGAAATGGATGAATTCCTGGATACCTACTACCTACCAAAGCTTAGCCCATAACAGATAAAAAAGCTTCTAAATAAAACTATCATATCCACAGAATGAAAATGTAATAAAAAACCTCCCCAAAAGGAAAAGTCCAGGACCAGATGGATTCTTACTTGAATTCTACCAAACCTTCATCACAGAACTGAAACCACTGTATTTGAAGTTCTTTTGGGAAATTGGAGAACAGGGAATGCTTCCAAACTCCTTCTATGAAGCTACCATTACCCTAATACCAAAACCAGAAAGAGATATAGCAAGAAAGGAAAACTATAAACCTGTATCGCTGATGAATTTAGATGTAAAAATTCTGAACAAAATCCTCACAAACCAAATCCAACAACATATCAAAAGTATTATCTACCTTGACAAGGGAGGCTTCATCCCAGAGACGCAGGGTTGGTTCAACATATGAAAATCGATTAATGTAATCCACCATATTCATAAACTCAAACACAAGAACCTCATGGTCATCTCAATTGATGCAGAGAAGGCCTTTAACAAAATTCAACATTACTTCAGGATAAAAACAATGGAGAGAATTTACATAGGGGGCTTATTGGCATAGGGGGCTTATACTTCAAATAATAAAGCCCATATACAAAAATTCTAAAGCCCAAATCATATTCAATGGGGAAAGACTTAATGAGTTCCAACTAAAATCGGGAACAAGACAGGGATGCCTACTCTCACCATTGCTCTTCAACACAATGCTTGAAGCCCAAGCCTAAGCAATAAGACAGGAAAAAGACATAAAAGGGATACAAATTGGAAAGGAAGAAGTGAAACTATCCCTTTTTGCAGATAACATGATGCTATACATAACAGACCCAAAGGATAGTACCATTAAATTACTGAAGCTGATAAATTCCTTAAGCAAAGTGGCAGGATAAAAAATTAACACACAACAATCAGTAGCCTTCCTGTATGCAAATGACAGGCAAATGGAAAAAGAAATCAGCAAATCAGTCCCATTTTCAATAGCCTCAAAAAAAAAAAAAATCAAATACCTTGGAAAAACACTAACCAAGGATTTGAAAGATTTGTATAATGAAAAACAAAACAAAACAAAAAACAAAAAAAACATTGAAGAAGAAAATCGAGGAAGATTGAAAAGATGGAAAGATCTCCCATGCTCCTGGATCAGTAGAAATGATATTGTGAAAATGGCAATGCTTTCAAAAGATATATGGAGACTCTATGCAATTTCAATAAAAATACCAACTTCATTCTTTGCAGACATAGTGAAAATAATCTCCAAGTTCATTTGGAAGGGGATAAACACATCAGATATCCAAAACTATCCTGAGTAGCAGAAGCTCCTTAGGAGGTATCACCATATCCTATCTAAAGATATACTACAAAGCCATAAAAACAAAAACAGCATGGTACTGGCATAAAAACAGACAGATCAATAGAACAGAATTGAAGATGCTGCCCTAAACTCAAGCAACTATAGTTACTTCATATTAGACAAAGGTGGCAACAATGTCACTTGGTGAAAAGACAGCATCTTCAACAAATGGTGCTGGACAAATTAGCTAAGCATATGTAAAACAATGAAACTAGATCCACTCCTCTCACCATGCACAAAACTCAACTCTAAATGGGTAAAAGACCTCAATATAAAATCTGAAACTCTGAATTCCCTACAAGGAAAAATAGGAAGAATTCTATGTGAGATATGAGTAGGCAAAACCTTCCAGAACAAACCTCCAGTAGCCCCGGAAATACAACCATCATTCAACCAGTGGGATCTCAAGAAGCTAAAATGGTTCTATACAGACAAACACACCATACTCAAAGCCAATAGACCACCATTAGAAGTTGTGGGCACCACCTGGTAAGAGGGGCCATGAATAAAATGGGAGGAAGTCTAACCCCAAGAGAATTTGCTCAGGCCTGCAACATCCTGTCCCAGTTATTGGTTCTTTCCCACACTGAGCTATTGATCAAAGTGACCCATGAAGTCCCCAAAATGAGACAGGCTTTGGTCAAAGCTCTTGAGTATCTGCCTCAGGCCTAAGGTAAGACCCTATTGCTGAAGAAACCAGAGTATTATCAAACGACACAGAGAGATCCTGCTAGATCCAGAATGGTAACCAGCTCCTAGATGGTAGCATGTATAGTGCTGGAAGGCATTACATGAGCTGCCAGGGGAAATTGGTCAATGATATTTGGAGAAAGCAGAGACCACTGATATACAATACAAATAGTTGTCATGAAAATGCTGAAAATACTGCTATATGGAAGAGACCAGCAAGTCAAGACAAGCTTATCTGTGCAACAGTGGCAATAAACCTAAGTGGTAAATCAATGGCTTCCTGATTGTCTGAGATCTGCTCAGTGACATAGAATCCTTAACTGGAACTGGGATCCATGGCAAAATCCTTTGGGGACCAAGAACCCAGGCTACCAGAGAGCTACAGAGAGGCTACACACATTAGAATCTTGCCAAAATAGCAATGTTTGTCTCATTTAACCCATATTGATCCCACTCTATGATGGAGATTCTGTCTGCATTTTTCTGAAGGCAGTGAAGGTTGCCATTGACAACCCAATTCTACCAACAAGTCATGGGATGATGGCTGACATCCTGAAAGGAGATGAACCACCCTTGGCCTATCACACAGGGCCTAAATGAAATCTATGAGAAAGTGATGAGATAAACAAGAGACCTATCACCATAACAAGTCAGAAAACCCATGAAAGGTCAATGGAGATAGACCCCAGAGATACCCAACACAGCCCAAAGCAGAATTCCAGAGACACTTAAGATCTCAACAATAAAGCAGAATTAAAACTCATCCACCATGACTCAGGGAACTGAGCAGAAGAGGGGGCCAAAAGAGTGTAAGAGCCATGGGGAGATATCCAGACATTGCCCCCCCCCTCAGCAACAATACACAAAGGGGGAGGGGGACCTGGTTGCCTCCTGTGCTATTCATAACCCCCTCCCCCATGAATTGATCCAGTATGTCCACAGAGGAGGGAGGATACCTAGTAGATTGGGGACAGGGAGGAGGGAATTGGAGATACCAACATAATCTTTGCTAATACAATGTATCTAATTTTGGACAATAAAGATATCAATTTAATAATTAAAAAAGAATACAGTTGGCTGGGAGATGAATGCCACACAGCCCAATGACTAGGAAGGACTCTGAAGGCCAAAACTAATATAAGAAGTGAAGATACAGTTAGTGACAGTCCTTTGGGTTATTTCAACACCATCTTTCATGCTTTACATGGTCCACTTTTGAATAAAGCAATGCTACTTGTTATAGCCACCACTTCTCTCACTTCTTCCACTTTCCTCTACCAAGTACTGAGCTTTCCTGCCCTTTCTTCCTAAATATTAGCTCCTCAGTGCACAGACCTTTCCAAATTTCCTGCCTTGACCATATTCTGAACATTTTCCTTGTAACATAACTTAAGGATTTACTATAAACCCTAAGTAAGTCATATAATTCTTCTGCCTTTAAAGCTCACTCTGATTATAAATCATGTTTAAAAATGTTATTTAGTAAGAGTCATTGTGGGGGAGAATATCCAGAGGCATTGTACCCTGCAGCAACAACACATAAATCAGGGGAGGAAGGGGGGAAACAGGCTACCTCTAGAGCAATTCATAACCCCCTACTTCATGGATTGATCCAGTATTCCCAAAGAGGAAGAAACCCAATGGATTGGGGACAGGGAGGAGAGAAATTGGGATACCATCATAAGATTTGCTCACACAATGTAGCTAATTATGGATCATAAAGATATCAATAAAAAAGAATAAAATCAAGATGAATTTTTCTTACTGCTAATGCTTTCTTAAACCTGTAAGAGGCCCTTGTGCTAAAAAATTCACCTCTATAATGCATAGTTATTTTAAAATTAATTATGAACTTTACTGTATGAACATACCACATATTGGTCATATTCCCATTGGATTATATGTTCTCCCCTGTCCCCATGCCATTGAGGGTCCTCCTCAGTGGATGTAGTAGTTTGATTCAGGTGTCCTCTATAAACTTGATGTGCTCTGAATGCTGAATGCTGATGGCAGTTTTGGAATTGGAACTTTGTTGTAGGTGAGTTGTTGGGGTGGGCTTGTGGGTGTTTGGCACACCTTACTGTTGCTGTTGGCAGTGCTGTGGTAGAGGTGATGTCCACCTCTCTGCTCATGTCCTGTTTTCTCTTCCATTGTGGCACTTCCCCTCAAGTCTGTAAACCAAAATGAACCCATTCCTTATAAAAAAAAAACATGACTACCTCTGGTGCAGTTTATAACCCCTTAACCTATGGAAAGATCCACTATGCACACTGAGGAGTGACCCCAGTGGGTAGGGGACAGAGAGGAGGGAAATGGAGGCACTGTCACAAGGTTTGCTTATACAATGTATATAATTATTCATAATAAAGATATTAATTAAAATTGAACATAAAAACACAAGGAGTTTGATGTGATTGCCATGTATAAACAACCCTTCTGTAGCATACAACACACATGCTTCTGTCACTACAGGAAGTACTTCTTAAAAAACTCCCACTCTTGACCTAAAAATAGTCTCAAAATGCCAAAACGATATAATTTTAACTCCTTCTTTGATTGTATTCTAATGTAGCTTGAAAGAAGGAAAAAAAAAATAAAACCATCCTGATGCTTCCATGAATTTTGAAATGCAGAACCACACTTCTATATATTCCAGGGTCAGAAAATAAAGCGTGGGCAGCAATTGTATCTAAACATTCATTTGTGATAATGATAACATGTTTTCTGCTTCCCTCAGCACTCTGAGAGACGCTTCTACTTGACAATAAGTGTTTCCTGAAGATACAGGTTGGCCATGTTGAAGCCTGTGTGTTCATTCTATCTATCCATCATCTATCTATCCTTATCTATTCACATCTCTCAATCTTGTTATTGTCTACCTACCTATGATCTATGATCCATCCATCTATCTTTTATCTCTCTACCTATCTCTATCTGTATATATATTTATTAATATCTCATGTATTTATGTCCATAATTTATCTATCATCTCAAAGAATTTTTCACCTATCTTCCATCTATTTATTATCTATCATCCATCTATATATAAATCTATAGATTTATCATTTATATATATGTATCAGTCACTTTCTTGTCTCTGTGACAAAATACCTGACACAAATCATTTATTTCTTCTCTTGATCAGCTTTGATCAACTCTTTGAAATATTTGAAACATATGTCATAGTTTGAATTATTAGAAGACCATAGTTATATCACGCAGGTTGAATATGGATGGAATATGTGTGACGGAATGTGAATTTTTGTTATATTGAGCGTGTTAAATATGGAGTGAATTTTGGAGTCAATCACTTGAGGTCTGGAGACCAGAATAAAGACAGTATGAAAAATTTAGATGCTATTTAACCTGAAGAACTAGATAAATTTACTGAAAAACAGAAGCATTCCTAAGTCTCCAATGTGCAGGTCTGCCTTTGATAATATAAGCATATAAATATATACTTACATATGTATATATACATATGCATATTTAAGTTGATAGGAAGGGAATATATGGTAAATCTTGTTCCCTTCACAATTTTTCTGACTCTAAAAGTGCCACACAAAAGCCTTTAATAAACAAAATTAAGCACATACCAAAATATAACAAATAAACAAAAGTCAAACAAAGCATTGAAAGTACAAAATACTTTATAGAACTACTTGGGGCAGGTTTCTAGATATGAAAAGATACATTCCTATCCAGATTTTTAACATTTTCATTCCCTTGCTCCAATTTGGTTTCTATTGCAATTTCAGTGATGGAGCAGACAAGTCCAACAGTATGGCTTATGCTAATTTGATTGGTCTGTATCTGTGATCTGTCTTTCACAGTGACCTGTTCACAACAGTGTCTGTAGTGTTTCAACAATACACACTCAGAAACCTGGTGTGCTGGGTGAAGTGTCATGGCGCCCACAAAGGGCCAGAAAGACATCACCCTTCCCGCCATGTTATCTGCACTCTGGGCAAGCTGGTGTCTATCTTAGCCCCTCCATGTCTTAGCTGAACAAGCTGGCTTACAGAATATTCACTGCAGAGATACAACATGTCTGGTTTCTCTGAGTAAACAAAGATGAGGGCAAGTGGTTGGAAACGAGTCACATAAGAAGAGTAGAGGCCACCTCAGAAAGGCGACTGCTCAGAGCCCCCTGAGCGCGCTTTGTCACTGCGGGCACTCCCCTGTGGAAGGCCTCCTCACAGCTTTCTGGAAACGTTCTAAGGACCATACCTACCTCACTGTAAGAGAAGGGATGTCTTTGAAGGGAGCTTTGCCAAACAACATCATCATTCAAGTCTATCGGTGTGGGCACACCAGAAAGTGACCTCACACCAACATGGGACAGCTTCTGGACTCATGGTCAATGAAAGTGCAAGGAAAATGATTCTAACAATTCCTGTGTGTTCCAGAACACAACACAATGTTGAAATAGATGTGGGAATATTGGGCAGGGTGTCACTCGTGGAAATCTGGAAATCTGAGCAAGGTGAAAATAGTGGCCCCTTTAAATAGGCACTGGGAATTTCATGTCAGCAGTGGCAGAGAAAACAAGAAAGTGTGGCAGCCCTGCAGAGAGGTGGCAAGGTAGGACTCTGCCTCAGGGAGCCGCACCTGCTGGGGTGAAATGTCAGCTACATGGGTGATTAAATGAACAAGTGGTTTGATTCGCAGGCATTCCTGCCAGCCAAACTCCTGCAGACACAGCCTTTGTGGTCAGGTTTCTTTTCTTTGCCTTGGAAACTGATACACACTGAGTATTTGCAGGGCTCATATTTACAAGAGACAAGAGATAAAAAAAGAAATATTTTTCTTTTTTGATACTGAGAGCACCGTTGTAAGGAAGCATCACTAATAAAATCTGCCGGTTCTGTCTCAGGTTTACCGCTACAGACTGTACCCAAGTGTACTGTTTTGGCTCCTTGGGACTTGGTGTCAAAGGAGGTACGCTGCTGGTGGCTTACTCCGAGGTCATGGAGGCAGAGAAAAGAGAACACAATGGGACAATATCAAGTGGAGGTGTGTCCTCATTTGTACAAAACCTTGAAGTGATTGAAAGAGCCTCTAATTTCAGTAACTGTCCAAACGCTTACTCTGCAGACCTGCAGGAATCCTCAGGGGCGAGCGGAGCATTCCTCTACCATCTGGAAAGCCTTTCCTGGCATCTTCAGTGCGTTGCAGGAGGGGGCTGTTTGTGTTTGTGCTTAGGAAGCTATAGCATTAAGATGACCCACATTTGAGCCTCTCCCTTTAGATAAACTGGCCAGCATTCAGGAAATAAATGGTGTGATTTATGGTTCCTGTTTTCTAATGATAAAAGTGCTTGACTTCACACTAAACTGGGTTACTGTGGGGGAATCTAAGGAGGGCTGGGCAGAGCCGGGAGGGCTGTCGGGGAGCAGGCAGAGCTGTGGAGGGCATGGGGGGGTCCTTTGGGGGAGCTGGTGGGCTGTAGAGGGGGTGCAGGGAGGGCTAAGGGGGTATCTGGGGAGGACTGTGTGTGTATGGGGTAGCCAGGAGGACTGAGGGAGGATACAGAGTGCTATTGGGAGAGCTGGGAGGGTCATGGGTGGAGCTGGGAGAGCTGAGGGGGAAGCACAGAGGGCTGTGGCTTCTTGTCTGCTGCCAGGCCAGAGGCAGGAGCAATCATAGTGGACACAGGGAGGCCCAGGGGCTATGCTAGCTCCTTTCTTCCATGGGGGTAGTGGGGAGCTGGAGACCATTACTGAGCCAGGATCCTCACAGTGAGATCTCATCACCCACCCTCTGCAGAGATTGATAACTATGAAGGATCCTATCTGGATGAGTATGCTGTGAGCCTGGGTCCTACACACGCTTACCTGGAGACCTGAACTCTGACCAGCAAAAAGCATCTGTTCTACAGTTAAGTGACACATGAGAAGTCTGTATACTGATATGTTTCCAAGGTCCCACTTCCTGTCCTCAGGGATCTGCCTTCAAGTTGAACAAGAAGCACCACGTAGCACCCACTAACTGCCTTGTGCCATTTGGTCCCAAGAGCAGTGATGGGAAGGAAGGAGAGCAGGGTGTGCTCATGCAGTGCAGAGACTGCTGGGAGCAAGTCCACTTAGCACCCAGGACTGGGAGAAGGTCAGGGCACCACAGGGAGAACAAGATCACATGCACACCTTCTGCTGTCAGAAAGAGGCACGCAAGATTGCTGCCCACTAACCAGGAACAAAAACTGTCAGTATCCTAGACAAGAGAAAAATGTCTCTCACATTTCAGAAGAAAAGCAAAAGCACATTTTAAATTAAAATATTTCCCAAATCAGTTGCAAAAACAAAATGATAAAACAATCATCTGTCAGAATTCATAGAGTTTAGGTTCATTTTTGTTTTCCCCTTGATAATTTTGCTTTATAGACTCAATAAATCACTGTGGTGGTTTGAATGTGAAGATCCCACATAACATCATGTGTCTGTGATTCAGCCTCATACTCAATCCCCAGTTGTTGGAGCATTTGGGGGATGGAGCCTTGCTGGAGGAGGGGTGTCACTGGGGTAGACCTTGAGGTAAATTAGTCCAGCCCTACTGGGTGTTCATGAACCAGTTCACTCTTGCTGCTACCTTCCAGCTGGCATAACAACATGTGATGATATCCACACTTTCCCTCCATCCGAAACTTCCTCTCAAGGCTATAAGCCAAAAATCAACCCTTTGCTTGCATCAGCTATTTTGGGTCATGTGTTTTTGTCCTAACAATGAACAGGTACCTGCTACAGTCACTGATTTTAATTTGTTTTTCATTTTACTATTTAAAAACGTAGCCAAGATTTAGTGATTGTCACACTTAAGAGGACTGATTGTGGTCTGTCTCAACAAGTCCCACTTAGCCTATAAATGGGGACCATTATGACCCAAACCATATTCAAAGTGGATGAAGACAGGAGGAGCATAGGCCTGTCTCCCTGTTATGCCTTCTCTTAGGGCATGCTACCACCGACTGCCACACCTTCCCTCCTGTCCAGTCTCAGTCCCTGACATGAAGCCTCTTCCTTAGAAGAGGTCCCCGTCAGCAGAGCTTTGGGGAGAGGAAGGGGATCTGGAGCTCCTGTTTCTCAGGTCACTAGAGACTATGGTCTCCCACTTGCTACCAGATCCCCTGAGATCTGCTGGGGACGAGAAACTGGCATAAGTCACTTGAGGCTCCTAAGGAACGCACCCCTCTCACCTCTGCCAAACAAGTAGTTAGGACTCCGTTGTCTCAGAATGCTATTTCTCTCAGAGAACCATCCAAATACCTATAGAATGAGATGCTTCAAGGAGTCAGTTGAGACAGACACCTCTGTGGAGGGGGGAACCCTGACTGCTATCACCACAATTAAGAAACTCGGGTGGGCTTCACAATAACCCACCACCATATTTTTCATGATGTTTTCCTTTTTATTGACCCCATCCTCCTTCATCTGCCCCAGTACAGAGTACAGCTGAGCTCAGCTCCCACTGGACTCTTACCTGGGATTACTGCTTAATACACATCCTCACCACTTCAGAGCATCCAGCCCTCTTTATCTCCGAGCCTTCTTTTCTTTAGTAGGTGGTGGTAACCTGTTTTCTCCTGCCTCAGTGGCCACAGGGCTAATTTCCTTAAATGCCTGCAGTGAAAGACCACTTCAGGCCCAGAATGAGTTCAAATCAAGCTCAGCCCAGCCCATCAGTCCAGGGGAAGCTGGGTGCTGGCTCTAACAGATCTTATGGGTGCTCATGAGTGAGTTCCAAGACCACAGCCCCCTGCTGAGTGTTGTAAGCAATACCATGACCTTCCAGTGCATCTTTTCATGCTGGAAAAAAATCCATGGAGGCATCCTGGAGACCTGGAGACTGACTGATGTCATGAGCACAACTCTCGTGAACCCTATGTGTACCGGTAACATTGGTCTCAGCAGCTGTGGGATGCGGCCTAGTAGGATGATGGCCCCAGACACACTGAGGACATGTGTTCTGAGGGGACAGCATCTTTGGGAGAAGACTCTGACCCTGAAAGTGTATGCCAAGCTCCTTAAGTGCTGAAAAGTGCCTCCATTGCTATGCTGAGACAGAACCCAGGGGTCACACAGAACTCCAAAAAGAATGGACAGACATCTCATGCCTTGAACTCCACAGTCACAGAAAGATGAGTCCAGGATGTGCTCTCCAAGGACTTTTCTCTGAACCAGGGTTCATTCGCTCAATCCTGTGGGCTTTCATCATCACCGTGTTCTAAATATCAGATAGTCTGCACTAGTGTCTGCATGCCTTCTGTTGTCTGAAGGACTTGAAGTGAGAATTTCACTGTGTGTCATCTCAAGGGACACTCTCACCACCTTTGGGATCTGCCCTCAGGTGAAGATGCCAGGAAGGGCTTGCATAGCCAGTGGCTCCAGAGTCAAGAAACAGCCACTCTGCCTCTCAAGATCCTTCCTAACTCCACATCTCTGAAAAACCAGAAACGTGATACTCCCAGAATGGGGATGGCACTTTACAGCACTCACTGAGTACACGTTCAGGACTTGGCAGCAAGTTCCTGTCCCTTACAACCTGGACAGGTCGTGGGAGTGGCTTTTCTAGCAGGTTTCACACAGTATGAAAAAAAAAGCCAAACAAACTAGTAAGCAAAGAAGCTGGGAATGATGGCACTTGGAAGACTAAGGTAGAAGGATCAGCCTGGGCTACAGAGTTCCAGGAAAGCCTGGGCTAGAAACATAGAAAAAAGAAAAAAAGAAAAAGAAAAAAGAATGGAAGAAAGGAAAGAAAGACAGATGAGAGAAAGGGAAAAGGGAGGGAGGAAGGGAGGAAGGAAGGAGGAAGCGGAATGACTGGTTCCAGATGTAAGAGAGAACCCATTAATATCACAATAGCCTGAGATCAATGGGAAGACATGAAAACAATGCCATGCTCAGAACATTCTTCTCAAGATGTAAGAATTTTCAGACTATTTCTGGCTCATTCTATTTGCCTTTTTTGCTGCTCACATAATGACAGTTATCACTTCTCATGCTTGGGACCCCCAGACTCCTGCAAAGCTGAGCCTGCAAAGCAAACCCGATGCTTCTTACCTGGGAGGACAGGCCATCACTTTGCAGGATGCAGGTCCTGTGACAGGTCGAGTCTTAGGATTGCAGAAGGATGCGTTTACTTGAACCCTCAGGTCTCTGAAACAGCCTTCCTTCGAGCTCATCTGCCCTGTGGAAGGGGAGAGATGTGATGAAGAATCAGTCATTCCCTGCGCAAACAGGCAGACGAAGAGCTAGCAACAGTTTTTGAAAAATTTTAACTATGCCTGCATGCCTGTCCATTAGTGTCCACCAGGCCAACTGTTAACAGTTATTTTTCTGACCTGACTTCATGATTTTTTAATTATAGTATTCATAAATTCCAATATTTTCCTACATTTTAATATCGTTAAATAATTCAATAAGCTTATGTTAGGGATATCACTCAGTGGTGAAGATCTTTCCTAGCACATGTGCTGCCTGCAGTTAATCCCAAGTACTGTAATAAATAAATAAATAAATAAATAAATAAATAATAAATTCAACTCTTTTTTAAAGCTAATGTTGTCTTACATTTGGTGAAATATATCAGTCCTTTTCCCATAGCTGAAAGCACCAACCATTTGACAAAAAAATTGACAATATTAAATATATATGTCCCAGGTTTCCACTTATATTATGACAAAAGAAAACATTATTGGCAAGAAAAATAGACAACCTAATTAATAGCAGTTGATTTCCAGAGAATCTATAGAGGCGACTATCAGCATGGCCACAGTCGGAATCTAGAACTTTCCAGTCATGACTCAGGTGTTGTAACACAAGTCAGTGTAACTGCAAGTTGGCTTCTGTCTCCTTGTATATCCCACTTAAGGCTTTGCAAATACCCCTTAATAGATTCAGTATTTACATTAATTAAATTGACCCCATAGGAAATATTGTACAAGACACCAGGACTAGTCAAATGCAGAGCAACAGAGAACAGAATGGTGGCTGGCAGGGCAGGGAGGAGGGAGACAGTAATGAGCAAAGATATTGTGGGAAAATGAATACGTTCTGGAGACGTGTGGTGTGATCAGCTACGACCCTTATTGCTGACAAAGTAATTCAAAGGAAGAAGGGTTTGCTTCTGCTCATGGCTTGAGGAGACAGTTTATTATGGGTTGGGGGAGGTTTGGTGGCAGGAGTTTGGGCATCTGGTCTCATTCTATCCACAGTGTGTCAGCAGAAGAGATGAACATTGCTGCTCAGGCCCTCTTTTCATCAGTCCGTGACTCCAGCCCATGGAATGATGCTGCCCACATTTAGCTTATATCTTCTCACTTCTATTAACCTGATCTAGAAACTGCCTTCTCGACATGCCCAGAGGTTTATTTCCATGGTGATTCTAATACCATCAAGTTGACAATCAAGAAAAAAAAAAGCCCACATAAGGTGACTCTCTCCTCAAGGAGCCAAAGGAAAACCTCTCTTTTGACTTCAAAGGTAGGAGCCTCAGGACAAGTTCAAAGGTCTGAGACTAAACCACCTGTTGCAGTCAGCTTTCTCTTTGCTGTACTGAAAGAACCCAACCAACAGCGGTTTGTGGAGGAATGGGTCTATTTGGCTTACGGACTTGAGGGGAGACTCCATCATGGCAGGGAAAATGATGGCATGAGCAGAGGGGTAGACATCACCTCCACCACAGCACTGCAAACACTGGCAATGGGAAGCTGGCTTATGACCCCCATAAACCCACACCCAACAACACAGCTTAAGCAAGGATCTAATACCCAAACTGCCATCATCTGGGGATTGAGCCGTCAGAACACATTCAAACAAACTATAACACCATCGATTCCATGATGATGCTGATTGGCGACAGTCACCTGGGACGCTTACTAAGCAGAGAGATGAGGTAATTATATACATAAACTTTACACCTCCTCTCTACCTTCTTCCATGGGAAAGCAAGTGACACATGTCATGTGTGTTCCTTCTAAGTACATTTCCCCCCAACCATTCTTCCTTAAACTCCCTCAACTTGCTCTCTTATCTCCATGGAAGGCACATGAAGGATGACATGTGTATCTCTTCCAAGCCTGTCTTTAAAAGCCTCAGTTTCTCTTCTGAATACTATGTGTTAATGGCTCCATTCTAGTCTCTCTTTAACAGCCTGTTTCTTTTAAGCCTCTGTTTCTTTTAAATGATGAACTACTTTCCACGTGCTTGTGATTTTATTCTGGTTTTCTCCCAAAACTTCAATCTTTCTTAAATATGTTTTCCATCTGAGAGCATGTTCTAGCCTTCCTTTCTATATCCCATTTCTTGTTAAAAAAGCACAGTTTATGATTTCTCCCCAAAATAAAATTAGTAATTAATAATTTGTCATTCTTGACTCTGTTTTAATTCTTTATTAAGGATTAGGACAGAACAAACTTGGTTATCCATCATAAATCCGGGGGACCCCTCCTGGACCCCCAAATTGCATATCACCATCAGGCCCAACATACTATCAAACTTTGTAAGAAAACCCATTGGATTTATCTGCAAGGAGCTGATAAAGCTGAGCTCCTCAGAGCTATTACTTAACTCTAACTTTCTTGAGAAAATATTTCATTGTAGCCCAGGCTAGCCTTGGAATCATACTGATCATCTTTGGCTTCTTAAATGTTGAGCTTGTAGGCATGAGCCACCATGTTCAGCCAGCTCTGAGTTTTCAGAACTTTCCTTTTTCATACTGGGACACCATTGGAGAATTCTAATATACCTTGCAAACAGTACAGTAGACATGGACATGAATTTGAATGTTTCTCTTACTGAAAAAATTTAAAAATTAATTAAATCAATTTATTTATTTTTATTTATTTGAGAGTATGTGTGTGAGAGAGAGAAAGAAGTAGATAGAGAGAATGGGCACACCAGGGCCTCCAGCCACTGCAAACAACTCCAGACACATGTGCCACTTTGTGCATCTGGCTTTACGTGGGTACTGGAGATTGAACTCGGGTCCTTCTGCTTTGCAGGCAAACATTTTAATGACTAAGCCATTTCTCCAGCCCATCTTACTGAAATTTTTTAAGTGTCCAAAAAGTCTGAGAAGATAAAAATGTATATGCCAGGCCATTTCCCCAGTGTTTGTGGGTTTTCTGGGGCCTGCTTTTGCCCCCAGGATAACTGTTGCCAGAGTCCCATATGATGCAGCCTGGTCTCCTCAGCCAAGTTTGGTTTGATTCAAGTTTGGTGTCTATGACTAGTCCACAAGGCAATTTCTCATCACTGCATACAATCACCTGACTGTCAGGAGACAAATCATCTGTGAGAAAGCCAGAGTCATGATGCTAACTGTTAAGATGATCCATATCAGCAGATAAGAGAAAGAGAAATTCAGAGACAAGAATCCATTTACTGTGAGAAGATGGATCCTGGCCACAGGAGGTGGTGAGTTGAGCAAGCAATGAGCTCAAAGAATTGTTCATTCTGCACAGAGACTGGTTCTTCTTGCCAGTTCCTTGGAATCACTTAAAACTCTTCATATTTTGCCAAACTATCTAAAAAAGGAACATTCATTCTTAAAGACTAATTTTACCAGACCATCTCCACATTTTTAGTCATTCTAACTAAAGAATGAATTCCAGCTGTCACAATATCTTTATTGCTTTTTAAAAAGAAAAACAAGGAAGTCAAACTAATTCTGTAAGCCAAATTATGAGAAAGCTGGATAATATCCACAAATAGATGTATCTCATGAGAAGCAGAGTCATCTCTATTATGAATGTGAGATACAAGATTGAGGTACAGCAAATACATGAGTCTTCCAGAACCTCAGGATTACAGAAGGAAAGACAACAGAAAGAAACTGGTGTGTGCCTCCCTGCAGGGCTCGATCTGGAATGTGTATGTAAGTGACAGCTTTGCTAGTTACTCCGCTCTGAGCACGGCACATCCTCAATTGCATCAGAGCTCAGGTGGTGGTGACAATGGTCACTTCAGGGTGGGATTAAGTTTCTACGTGGAGTAACTCATACGTTTGAGGAAAAAAAAGCACATTAACATCATAGCAGATATGCAGCTGGTCTTGACTTATTGATACAGGTTGGGAACAAGGTAGCTTTCTCCTGGTAGGTATTTAGCTTGAGACTGGCACACAGAAACATGGATGCCACCTTGCCTGCCCTGGCAGGACTAGCACCTGAGTCTGATCCAGTCTCATCCAAGGTGGCAATAAGCAACAACCTCTTAACCCGACCTCAGCAACAATAGCTCCCTGTTTCTTTCTCAGCTTTTCCCAGGCTTAACACCAGAGGGCGAGGCTTTTCTGAATCAGCCTCTTGAGTCCTGGCTCATAGAATTAGACCTGAGCCAGGTGCATTAGCACCCTTACCCTTCCAGCCTCTTCGCTGCTCTTATATGAGGGGGATCTCCCCTCCGCCTTCCCAGCCAACCTGGGGAAGATTTCTACTGGTTTGGGTGCTTCTTCCCGGCTTTGCTTCCCCTCTTAACCCTTCCTAAAGCAAATATCATAAGTCATAGTTTCCTCTTCTGCATGCCTGTGTTCTCAATTCTTTGTTAATGTGGACAAGAACCCAAGACTTATGAGCTGCTGGTGTGGGAGTTCTAGTCCCACCGAGCTCTCTCCCCCTATTCTTTCAGGTCCCAAGTTTGCACACTTGAAGCCTTGCTTGCATAGTAGGGTGTGGATAAGAGCTGGCTATGGTCACCATGGGAACACAGAAGGGGCAGGGCCCAGGAGAGACACCCGATCCCTCCTTCTTGATAGGGTACTTGCTGTGACTGTCTTCTCTATGGGATTCCTTGTTTTAACCTGGACCTTGAACACACTTGAAGAGATGGATGAGAGTGACCTCACCCAGCTCAGGTTCCCTGAGGAACAGACCTCTTAGGATACAAACCTTTTTGTCTTTTACTTTGCTTTTTGGTAGAGAAATAGGATTGAGGGCAGAAATGCATTTTGAAATTTATCAGAAACTTAAGTAAGGACACAAAAAGTGTAGACAAAGCAGGGAGGAAAAATTCAGAATTACTTCAAATTGGCTTTTGGGACCTAACTCTCTAGGTAAAATCCAAAAAAGGAGAATGGTCCTTACTTTAAGCATGTGAACAGTCTAGCACACAAAGTGAGAAAGGTCTGATTCAAAGCTACTCCTGTGAAAAGGTTTAGGGGTTGGAGTCACTTAACCCAGTGGTGGGACCCAAAGGCACAGTTGCTCATCAGGAACTTTCTCTGTAAGGCCACAGTGACAGGACACACGTCCAAGAAGCTCTCTCTGCATCAGTCCTGAGGGTTCTCTGAGTTCTTAAAGGTTCTTGTTCACAACAGGGTTTATGCACCAGCACTGGCTGACTTCCAGGCTACACAGGTATTTGTGGATGGACCATATATATGTAATCATCTTGTTACAACCCCAGGGTCCATGCTGGTGCTTTATGCATTGAGGGAAGAATCATCATGCCTCCTCCCTGGAGGAAGTGTCCACAGGTGAACAGTGTCCACTGCGTGTTAGTGAACTAGCTGTCCACTAACAAGTCACCAGCTGGTTTTCATGGATTGTGGCTACCACAATGGTGCTTTATTGCTCAGCCCAGAGACAGAAGGAACTAAGCCAAGATCCCTGTGTCTCTGGTTGTCTTCAAGAAGTCTGAGCCTGGGATCTGTGTGTCATTTCCTGAGTGCCTGAACAAGTGCCTGAGTGAGAGACTGAGTGGTTTGGTCACAACAAGATAAGGTAAAGGTTGCTAATAATGGTATTTCTTTTGCTAAATTTCATTCTTAAATTAAAGTATAAATCCATAGTGTTTAAGTTCTGTTGTCTACTTGATCAGATTAGGAATCAAGAGACATTTTCCTTGGGTAGGTTTGTGAGGGTGTTTCCAGGAAGGAGAACTAAGGGAGGAAGTCCTTTCTTCAAAATAGGCAGCCCTTCTGGGGGAGGGCTATATATAAAGAAGCACTGAGAGAACAGAATCCCTTTTGCCTGGCTGCTGATGCTACTTGCTGGTTACGGCGTTTGACCTGGCTGCCACTGCTATTCACTCATACATTCATCTACCCTGTTTCAACCACCCTTCATGGAGTTTCATCAGACTTCCAATGTGGACTGAAGACCATCATCTCTCCAGGAATCCTCAGAGCCTTCAAGGACAGATTAGGACTGCTAAGGCAGCCAGCCTCAAGGACTGAGCAGCTACCTGGTTCCTCTACACTCAAGCCTACAGACAGCTGCTGTTGAACTGTAAGATAATCCAATAAACCCCCTTTTTATGCAAATTCATTCTATAGGTTGTATTCCTGTAGAGAACCACATTAATACAAAGTTCTAGAAGCATTTATGTAGTTTTAAATATTGCCAGAACAACCTGAATCATGAATTAGGTGAATGTTTTCATTAGGAAGCAAATCTTCGTCCCCAGAAATTGTGCATTGTATCTGGAGTGCTTAAAATAGATCCATGAGCTACATTCTAGTGACCCAAGCTCCAGTGACCCATGCTGCAACAGTGAGCCACACACTGCAATCTGTGTTCTAATGAGCCATATTCTAGAACCATGCCACACTCACCACCTAAAACACTGACACTAGGTTTTAAAAAAGATGGTATGTTTGTTTTCAGTTACTTTTCATATAATATCAGTTATATAAAATTCTCACTCTTATTTCCATGCATGTTTCTACTTTTCATCGCTGACATGATATATCCAATAATTAAAATGTCTTACAATTAATCATCAAATACAATATTATCATTAAAACATCTGGAATGACATGAAAGCAGGGACCAATGCACCAGATGATTTACTGAAGGCCACCACCAAGGCAGATGAGGCAGATAAGGCGGCTCTGGTTTACAAGTGACACTCAGGGTCACTGCTGTATTCTGCATCTTAATATTTTGACTGTCCACATATAGAGACACTGAGGCACTTGACAAGACAGGACAAAGCCCACCATAGTGTGCCCTGCAGCCTGGATTCACCCAGTAGCTGTGAGGCACCTCTGAGGCAGCATGTGTTATGACCTACCCCCTCCACAGGAGACAGAGCACTCAGAGTGTATGATGGCCCATGTGTAGCTGGGCTGGGCAGCAGACGTCTTCTTAGCACCTGATAAAGGCAATGAAAATTCCCAGGTCACACCTGGATTTCTGCCCTGGAACAGAAGCTGTAAGACATAAAAGAGGGAAAGTGAAATCTATGACTATACAAAAATTATTTTGTGTTAAACTACACAAAACACCAATAATAATCAAAAGAAGCTAATCATATTCATAAAATAAACTGTTTTCCAGAATATACACCAGCGTTAGACATAAGGGTCACACTCTCAGCTAGATGCATGCACATCTAGAAATTGCCTAGACTGTCCACTCTTTTCTACATGTTCCTTCATCCAAATTTTCACATATGTAACTATGTAATTGAACAAAAGTCCTGGGATATTGGCTCAGTATTCCTTTGGGAATCCATGCAAATCCTTCGGCATTGAATCAGACAGTGATACAAACATCATCTCATTTCTACACAATTTCTAAATAACTGAGACACTGAAATAGGTATCACCTATACCCTAGTCAGTTAGGTTAGTGCACTCCCTACTTTTTCCTGAAGACATTAGTCTAGGGGTGGTGGTGTGGATGTGAAATATCTTCCATAGGGCTAGAGAGATGGCTCAGCAGTTAAGGCACTTGCCTTCAAAACCTATGATCCAAGTTCAATTCCCCAGTACCCATATAAAGCCAGAAGCACAAAAGGGGCACATGCATCTGGAGTTCATTAGCAGAAGCCTGGGGTCCTGATGTGCTCATTTTTTTCTCTGACTCTGGTTTCTCTCTACTTGCAAATAAATAAATAAAAATATTTTTAAAAAGAGAAATATCTACCCTAGAGTCATGTGTATTGAATACCTGATCCCTAGCTGATGGCAATTTGGGCTGATTGTAAAGTGCTTGGAAGGTGAAACCTTGGTGGGGGAGGAGTGACACTGAGGGTAAATGTTTCTATGTATTAGTCCAGAACACTAAGTGTGGGGAGCCAGTTCACTTATATGATTTCCTTCCTGCTGTTGTGACAAGATGTGACACCATGGCTAGAAGCTCTACCATGCTTTCCCTACCATGACAAAACTTGCCCTCAAAAAAGTAAGTCAAAATGAACTCTTTCCTCCAATAAGCTGCTTCTATTAGGTGTTTTGTCCCATCAACAAGAAGGTAACTGCTACACTAAGTGACTTGGTATGTTACTAGTGTGAGGCAAACGTGATAACCACTACACTACGGAAACCCGCCAAGTATGTTACTAGTATAGGAAATCACTCAGGCTGAGTATCCCTGTAAGTTGTGATCCTAATGCATAGAATTGGGTTAGAACCCCAATATATTTCTAGTTTAGCACTACTTCTATGGAACAGTGACCATTGTTATAAAGTGTACATAGTAAAGTCTGGTATGTGACAAATTTATAGTTAGCATTATACTAAATGGGAGAAAACATGTACAGTCTTAATTAATATATTAGTTTTAGCCAGAGAAATAAGGAAAGAAATGGAAGAAATACAAATACAAAAAGACGTCAAATCACTTCTATTTACCAATTAACTGAATAGACAGTAATAAAAAGATAGCTAAGTATTTGAAAAGTGACCAAAATCCTTAGCCATCAGGTAAATGCAAATTAAAACTGCTTTTATGTTCTGTTTCACTCTATCAAGAATGGCTCTCATCATGTAAACAAGTGACAAGTGCTGGGCCTGGGAACATCAAAGGAAAGGAACACTTTTACACTGTGGGTGGCAGTAAAATTTGTGCAGCTCCAGAGAAAAATCAGTATAATAATTTGAAAAATTAAAAATAGAAGTATCATAGATCATACCACTGGGTCTATACCTGAAGGAATCCAAGTTAGCATATCACAGATGTACTTGCACGCCTATCATAGTTGTGGCACCATCCACAATACCCTAGATATGCCATCAGCTTAGATGTCCATCAACAAATGAGTAGGACAAAAAAACATGGTATGTATACACAATTGTGATCTAGCCATAAAAATTAAATCATGAGCTGAGGAGACGGCTCAGTGTATAAAGGTGCTTGTTGCAAAGCCTGCAGGCCCAGGATGGATTCCTCAGTACCCATATAAAGCCAGGTGCACAAAGCATTGTTCATTTGCAGTGGCAAAAGGCCTGGAGCACCATACACACTCCGTCTCTCATTCTCTCTTAAATAAATAGAAAAAATATTTTAAAAATATAAAATTGAAAAAAAAAAACCATTATGTCATTTGGAGGGAAATGGATGGAAGTGGAGATCATGATATAAACAAATTTTCCTATGTGGAGTCTAACCATTGGTATGTCCATCTATCAGCAAATGAAAATTTTAGGGACAGATTGGAGGTAGGAAGGGGCCAGTATGAAGGGAAGAGGAACAAGGATGTGATACAATATGTGTACTAGGATGTAAATATGAGCAAAGTAAAATAATATATGTAATAAAATGTCATAATTAGGCTCATTATTCTGCAAGCTAACTAAAAATATTAATGAAAATAAAATAGATGTCAGCAATAACATGTATTGATAAAGACCCAAAGATGAAATCCAGGTAAGTAAGTGTATTCAAACAATCAGACACAAAACAAGGAAAGATGATAGGAACAATTTACTGCCCCTTGAGATTCTCATATACATCAGTCACTCCCAATGAGGCCAGCAACCAAGCCACAAAAACTCCAGCCAATACCCAAGCCCAGCTCCAGAACCCAGAGGCTGGCCTCTACCTCTATGATCAGTGTTTCATTGGTTGGTCCAGAAGAGGTTAAGCTCTCAGGCTCCTTATAGGACCGTTTGTAGTGGAAGGTAGTGCCTGAAAACTTGTATCGTCCAGGCCAGTCCACAGTCCAGTGTCCATTCAGGTAATATCTCTTGAAAGCACTGCGCACAGCAATGTAGGAGGTAGATATGTTGGTTTCATAGATGTGAATGCTCCGTGCTCCAGGAGGAATAGTGACCATATGATAGTACTCTGTAGGAAAAACAGGAATGGTGACCATGTGATAATACTCTGTAGAGGATGCAGGAATGGTGATCATGTGATGGGATAATACTCTGTAGAGGATTCAGGAATGGTGATCATGTGATAATACTCTGCAGAGGATGCAGGAATGGTGACCATGTGATAATATTCTGTAGAGGATGAAGAAATGGTGATCATTTGATAATACTCTGTAGAGGATGTAGGAATGGTGACCATGTGATAATACTCTGTAGAGTATGCAGGAATGGTGATCATGTGACAACACTCTGTAGAGGATGCAGGAATGGTGATCATGTGATAATACTCTGTAGAGGATGTAGGAATGGTGACCATGTGATAATAATACTCTGTAAAGGATGCAGGAATGGTGACCATGTGACAATACTTTGTAGAAGATGCAGGAGTGTTGTTTCATTGGATTTCATTGGATATAGCTTCTCCCTGGCTGAAATATGAGAGCATGAATTGAGAACTTGTCAAGACCTGTTGCCAGCTCTGTTCTAGATGTCTGGAAGTAACTTACTGTCATCGATTGGAGCAGAGATGTTATCATTTTCACTCTTCCTGAGGATCATGTCAAAAAAAATATTCTATAAGCCATGTCCAATCAGAACTCTGAGCACCCAATGTCCCTTCCCCCCGAGCTTCCCCTTTAAGAGGTTCCAGCTCAAATCCTTTCTGCTCAGATGTGTCACTTCTGAGACACTCACGGTTGGTGTGGTGGTGCTTGCTGTAGATGCCCCTGTGTGTGGTACAATCTGAGTTGTTCCCCTTGCACACCCCGCAGGAGTCCTCAGCAGCATCAGATCCAAGGATATTGTCACACCCAACTCTCTGTAGGACCCACAAGGTCACATGTCACATGAAAGAAAAGATAACACAAGCAAGAATGTTACCATTTCATATGAGATACCTCCTTCCCACTATAGCTAAAAATCTTTACCAACATGGGATAAACAAATATTTATTGGATACCCAGTATGTGCACAGCATGACTGATTCTACACTTCAGTAGCTCTTCAATGGGAAACACAAGCTGTCCAATTTTGTTCTGCTCCCTGGCTATAGCATTTTGAGCCCTAAATCAAATCTCTAGGTTGTCTTGTTGAAGACATGGGTGAATTCCAAGCTCCTGCGGACTCAGTAAGATGACAAGCAATGTTTTCCCATGATCCCCCACCAAAAGTAAGTCATTGCTTCTCAGCTGCCTGGTGCCATGGTGGAGAAATGGCTGGTGATACAAGGAAATCCTCCCCAGCATTGATTTAGGAAAGGAGGATTTGTGCTTGCTTACTCAACATTTTCTATCAAAGAGAAGATCTACACATAAATATGAAATCTATTAAGAAACAATTATAGTCTGCAGTCCTTTGCTTGAAATGCTTGGGACCAGATGCATTGTGTAACACAGACAGGAGTCTTTAGAAAAATAAAGTGTAACATGTATGTTGCAAAAGAGTCCCAACAGGGCCAGGAGCTGCAACTCAGAGCTGATACTTTAGTGTTTCTACAGCAAAATATATCCATGAAGTGGGAAAATGAAAACCCATCAATCCTTTCAAATGACTTCAGTGGAGATTTTACTATTACACAGATTTAAATTTAAGACCCTTAAGTCTGTCAAAGCTTTATGGATTTCAGAGTTATAAATACAGGATATTTGACACTGGATTCCATCTTCAAGTGTTCTTAGTGAATGAGTCCCTTAGTGATGAACAGGTCACCTGGCCATTAGACTATGCTTGAAGGTTGTGATGCAGAATGATCTCAGAGTGTCTCAGGGCAGTTCTGGTCATATGGATGGATTATGTGAAACACCTATAGGGTTATTCTGCTGTACTGTACCTACATAGCAGGAAGAAACCAGCACTAGCCATAAGACTTTGGGCTCCACAGAACCTGCATGCTGACAACTTCTGGAAAATTCAGGAATGTGTCTTACCTGGTAGCCACTTCACTATGTTGGCAATAAAAAAATCTCTGTACCTCTTATCTCTGTGCAGGTGAAAACTATGCCTCTGTCTGTTCCCAGGCTGTGGACTCTTTCCCCACCTGCCAATCATATTTCTTTCCTCCTGCTCTGCTGCAGTAAAAGACCAGGCTGTCAACATGTGAGACCTCTATGTTCACTAAAAAGTGGCTCCTGGACCCTCAGCATCCCTTTCCTTACTGTCCATCACAACACTGCCAAGAAATGGCACCCTCACCCTGTAATTCTGCTATCCCCAAACCCAATTCGGGGTCTACATGGCATAAGGATAAAAATGCTCACTCAACACCATGACAGTGGTCACTCTTGGGGAGCCCCTGCTCACCCCTCAAACCCCAGACCCCTGTCCGCTTTCTGGGTTTCCCAATGGCTTTTTGGAAACATCATATTTTCCTCCAGCATCCCTGTTCCAAAGCATTCTTCCAGATCTATCTTGGCTGTGGATGCTCCCTTCTCTTGGTACCCACAAATGCCCCAGACCCATGTCTGAGAAAGTATTGGCTCTTATCCTTTGATCATGCTCTGTACACACCTCCATCACAACAAAGCAGTGCCATCAATATGTGCTCTTCTGGCTTTCTCCCCCACTGGGCTGTGACTTGGAGGGTAGGGGCTCCTCTTATATGTCTGGTCTTTCTAGCCCCAAAGGACGCCTGGCACAAAGCAGAGTGTCTGGAGACATTTGTTGAATGAATAAGCAATCGTTATTACCTCACATATCCCATCTATACAAACATTACGGCTATCCTCCGAGCATGGAGTCCCATCTTTCACTTTATTTGACAAAGAAAAGAAGAAATCAAATCCTTCTGCGATACAGTAGAGTTTGCATAAGTCCTGATCTTAAAAAGAAATACACACACAAACACAAATAAGAAAGATACTTAAGCTCGGTCATTTTTTGCTCTGAAGTTTAGATAGATTTTCTTTGCTTTTTTTTCTCCCCCATAAATTAATTCCCACACAACAACACATTACAAACATCTTTTTATGGTTGCCATTTTGGACTTTTTCTTCATATTTGTTATTATATTAATGCTTCACTATTAGTTTTTCTCCTGTGTTTCTCACCAAACATTATTGCTTATATAGTGCTTGGCACATAGTAGGCATTCAATAAACATTTGTTGGTTGAACCATACACTTATGCTTGGCTGTGTAATCCACTACTGTGCTATAGCAAAACAGAAGATAGCCAGCATTCTGTGTCAACGTGCAGTGTTCTTGCAAAGAAAAAGAATCAAATAATTGAAAGGCACCAAATTTCTTAATGCATTTCATGGAAGACAATTTTAAATGGATGAAGTATGTTTTAGATGAAAAAAAATCCAGGGTCAGATGCTTTCTACACACATATCCTTTGGTCAAGAACACTAGTGCATCAGGACCCCAGCGATCTGACTCCTTCCTTTCGGCATCTCCTTCCAACTCTTATGGCTTCGGGGAATATTACAAAGTTTTGCTGCAGCAGTTTTATTCTTTTATTCCTCTCTTCTTGGTAAATAAGGAATAATTGATGATGGAAACTCAAAGTGTCTTGGGAATTTCCATAGATATTTTCCCTCTGGTTCAAGGTAAGAGACCCTACTGGATGATTTTGAGAATCATATTTAGTTTGTGATTTGCTGTGTGTTTACTGAAGACTAGGAAGTCAGGAGCAGCAAACACACTGTTAACCCCAATTTCAAGGCTGAGGCTAGCTTTCCTCCTGCCCAGTGGTTGGTTTTCCTCTTGCCTGGTGCTCTACTTCTGATGAGCTTTGTTTCTGAAAAGTTTATGGATAAAAGCAAAATCAAATATGCTTTGACCCATACAGAATCTAGTAATTTCATAAACCTGCCGCCATGAAAATATATCAAAATGATGGACATGCATATCAAATGGAATGACTCAACAAAGCCTCTGTCGTTTGTCCAGACAGTTTTCCCAATGCCAAAGAATGTGGTGGTGGCTACTTTTTAAATGCCTCCTGAAACATGTCACTGGAACCATGTTTCATGATTAGTTACTGTAATCTGAAGATCAATACTTATTATATGTGCTACGCAAAGTGAGCACATGGTCAATACTTATTTCCCTTCCATTCACAAGTGAACTCTTACACATGCCACTAATTAACTTCCGGTTGTATATTTGTGGAACAAAACTTTGGGAACATAGTATAGTTGAAAAATTAGCCAATTTTCAAAAACACTAAGATTTCCTTTCATTCTTTAATGATTGTACACGCACAGTGAATGATCTGATCACAGTAATTCCAACATCAGCTATTGTGATTCTTTTAACAAAACTATTGATTCAACATTGATTTTGAATGTTCTATCTCTCCTTCCAATGAATTCTGTTGTACTATGCACATCGTGTTTCATATCTGGCTTGAAGAGTTCTGACCACACAACCGGCCAAGTACAGATAAGATACCATGACAGTGAGACATACCACCACCAACCAGTCCCCTGAAAGAAGTGTGTCACAGTGACCTCTCTGAGCTGTGATCTCTGCTCTGACCATCATACTGCTAAACACGTAGTTCATTAAACAACACAAGGCTATCCCTAGAAAGTGAGATTGGAGGTTTACCTTCTACTTGGGTATAAGGCTTCCATTTGTAGTGCCAGCCCCGGAATCGTTTGCTATTGTACTCAGCACACTGAGCGGCTCGAAAGTCCACACTGTCATGGGGACACTTCTGACTGTTGCAAAGCTTCAGGGTGCGTGTGGAGCCCTCGCAGAACTTCCCTCCGTGAGAGGGTCTGGAATGCACATTTGCAGTGAGAACTCTGTGATCTGTCTAGTGGCTCTGCTCAACTCTCGCTTGAAACTAGACTTCCCAGGGGACAGAGCCAGTGATATAAATTTTCTTAGAGTGAGCAGTTAGGCAAAGCCTGGTTTTCAGGAGTCCCTGAGCCTATGACGTGGTATCACAACCACGTCACAGGCTCAGGTGCCTTTCTCACTGGAGGCATCTCTGGGGAGCTGGAGGATCAGGTGGGGTTTAAAGCAAGCCTGTATGCACTGGTTCCTGGTCACTCCCAGCAGCCCTTGCAGGAGGCAGGAAGGCACAATGCCCTTCACATCCCAAGGAAAGGAGCTAAGATCTGAAGTGAGCACAGAATGTAGGCTGAGAGTCTATGATTTTGTTTCCCAGACCCCAGCTTCTGGCTACTCCAGAATCCTTGGGACTAGGACAAGATACAAGGTACAAGGACCAGGGACCAAATCAGAGCATCATCACACAGCCACCCCTCCCCCAACCACTATAAAACTCCCATGAACACCTGGGTGGACCTCATGCTGCACAGACATGCCGCACAGTAATACACCTTAATTCTGAGACAAGTCTGTGAGCCCTGGGGTAACTGACTATCCCTCTTAGTCTTGGCTCCTTCCAGGAGTCCACAGCTAAGCCTCCTGTTGTAAAAATGAAGATATCTGACTTAAATCTAAGTTTTTTGCATGAAAGATTTGTTTTTATTAATCTTGTTCACTTGCGTTTTATTTGCTTTTCTTAGGATTTAGTCATTTAAGTAGAACTTGAGCATTTCAAGTACCAGGGGTTAGAATCCTCTCTCATTATCACTGTTGGGTCTGTTATTTTACCTGGGGTCAGGAAGTGAATTATGTCAAAGAGCAATGGCTGTTTAGGAAATGTGAAATTTACTTTTGAGTGCTCATGACAGTACTGTGTCAAGCACAGGGTTGAGGTCGCCAGGTCTGGGGGTAGGCAGGCTGTGAAAAGGAAGGAGGCCACCTACCTGGGATTGGTGCAGAGCCTGTCTCTGTGGGACACCCCTCCCCCACAGGTCCTGGAGCAGGGGGACCAAGGGGACCAGTCGGACCAATGGCCGTGGGTGGGCTTGGGGCCTTCATCGCCATATTTCACACACTGTCCTCCCCGACACCACTAAACATTAAAAAAAATAAATTGACCAAAGGTTACATGTCATAGGTCAGCAGGTGGGTTCACATCAGCATTGCTGTGATACCAAGTATGGGGAATGGGGAAAATAGTTCTTGTGGGAATGAACTATGGAAAGTAACTGTGAGAATATTTCTTGTGAACCTTAGAAATAACTTTTCCAGGAATGCTACTGCGCAACACTGAATTCCTTACTTGTAATTTGCCCTAAAGCAATTAAAGCAATGTGACCAGGTTTCCTTGGCCTTGGTATACCTTTGGCCTGAACAGCATAGATGACCAATACTGACCAGCTATGCTCCTTGCTCAATTTCCACAGTGACCGGAGTGGACTCGACTCAGAACAAACATACATGTGTACAAAGTGCTGATCATAGAATTAAAAACAATGAGCTCAGTAACTATGGGCCACAGATCTGTTGCAGACAACACATGTGATTACATCTGTGACCAGAATGCATGTGTGTTTCTGAATCAGCAGACCCCAGCAGGATATACCCATCAATCCTTCTCTTTAACAAATGTTTAAGATTATCCAAAGTTGAAAGTTCCTTACCCTTTGCTCATACAATGTACTACTTGTTCATGCATTATGGCTTTTTGTCTGCTCACTAAAAATGTCAATAAGTACCTGTATGTGAAAGAAGCCACAGCTGCAATAAGATCAGAGCAACAGTGACAACTGGTGCAGCAGGTTTACTAAAGGCTTAAACTAAACTTCTCACTTTCTTTTCTCCCCAGGCTGCTGCTAGAGGCAGCTAGCCTACTCCTGGGCTGGGTATACCCAGTTAGCTCTCCCACCCCTCTGTCTCTGCTCTCAGAAGCCGTTTGCCCACTTCTAGATAGGAAAATTCCAGAGGTTAGTCTCTAAATCTGGAGGTCCCCTAAATAGGCTGGCACCTTTGGCCATTCCAATTCTATCATCATTCAACACACCTGAGTTGGACTCAGCAGGCTGAACAGAAGGTTGTTACATGAACATTTGGTTTGACTGTTCCCCTAACAAGTCAGTGGCCTCTGACTTCTCCTGACAAAAGGTACTTTTCACAGCTCATGCTCAGAACAGAGGCATCTCAGGTAGTTGTGACACTAGACTCAGCACCTTATCATTTCTGGTCAGCATCTGTACTTTAATCCAAAGTACCTGGGCTGAGGGCATTGAGCTTGTTCATTGAGGGCAGGTTAGAGGTCACACAGCTTTCCATGGAAATGAGACAATTACTGTAGGATTCCATCTGTCCATGAAGGCTCAAGATGTTACCAGATCCCTTTCTTAGGAGAAAAATTTCAGCCCCCTTACACGCTGTCCTTCCCCAGGTTTAGTATCTTCCATGACATGGCATTGACCTCAAGAGCACAATGGTCCAGAGTGTCTCCTGAGAGTGGGGAAGGCAGATGCCCCTGCTGGTCACTAACTGTGTGGATCCAGAAGAGCTCAAATATCAGAAAAACAGCAGAGGCAGCTCCAGCCACGGGCCAGGCTGTCCCCTGCATGGCATCAATATAAAACAGGGATGGAGCTGAGCCCTGGTGTATGTGACAATGGTTGAAAGCGCTGGTGCTGAAGGGGAAGGGCACAGGGGAGACTAGATCTGAAGGCGGAGCTTTTTCCAGTCTGTCTCACCATGTCTTGTCCACACAGGGTGCCCTCTGCTGCTGGCATGAATTTGGTCTCACATTTCCTTCCAATCCGATGGCACCACAGGGCTTTACAGATGTCCTATGGGAGTGAGGAAAAACATTAATATTGCAAATGAAATTATATGGCTGCAGTAATATCATATTAAGTAGATAAGTAAAAATAGGTATTTTATAATGAGTGAAAAGTCAGAAAGATGAAAGAGTTCTAAATACATATGCACCTACTTGCAGAGCTCAGGAGGGCACAAAGCAACATAATAAAAGTAAGGGAACAAACAGGAAATACATATTGATGGGGATCTGAACACCTATCTCTTGTCAACTGAGATACAGGAGACAGACACCATGGAGGATACAGAAGACATTGAGTGGAGACTTATTGAACAGTACAAAACCAGCCACCATCAATTCATGTTCCTATGTCCCTGACTTGGTAGAACTGAGCTATGTCTGCTCTTGGGACCCTGGTGATTGGAGTGCATATTTTATAAATGGGTGAATTTTACACTTAAAAATACTTGTGTTTCACTACTTGCAAATACTTCTCCAACAATAGAAAGCTAGCTTGAATTTAACTTGTTTCTGAATGACACGAGGGTGCCATGGATAATACAGACGGACCATGGTCACAAAGTAAGTAATGTGGAGACCACAGAAGCTCTGCGTGGACAATCCAATCTTCAAAGAAAACACCAAGCTTTATGTATCTTTTGCTTAATAAGTGTAAAAGTGACACTCAAAACAACTGAAGTCTTGGGAATTCCATAGTTTTTACCCACTGAAAGGCAGCACTAGGGACACATGCTAATGACGCCAACTGTTAATATCAACCTTCCAAGCTGAGATCATCTGCAGAGGTGGGAACCCAGGTAAGCCTGGTGTTTATTTGCAGTTCGCATTTGGGGGAGCCCCACCTGAGCCTAAGAAAGAAGATACAGCTGGATGGATGTGGGGAGCTTTGCCAACACATTTTGAAATGATGGGACTTTCTGGAGAATATATATATATATATATTTTCCTTCTTCATTCTTGATTTCATTATAAACTAGAATAAAAGAAACCTCAAAAGTAGTTACTTTCATTTGATTTACGAGTAGTTTTCCTTGAGGCTCTATGGAACATGCTCTCAAATCTTGGCCTTCCTTGTCTAGCAGGATGACCTAGCTCAGTGTTCTGTAAAGAATTTATGTAGGAAATCACTCTAGGGTTGTCCCTGGGGCCCATGGAGATATCACCTCCTGTGAGAAACTACTCTATAAATACTTTATTTGGGAAATCCAACAGTCAGACTTACCAATAGCCTGCTGCTGTCCAATAAATTATGTATATGTTGGAGTGGGGTGGGGGAAGATTGTTTCTTTAATACTATTTGAAAAAAATACAGAGTATTTATTTGCCAACACAAACTGACTAAAAATTATTACCAAGCTCCCACATGATAAATCAGAAAGAAAGATCTGACTGCGAGGCCAAAGCATTCTCCAAGGAAAGCTGATACCCACAGCAGCATCTGCCGCCATGTGCTCTCCAGTGAACATGTGTTTCCTGTTACCTCAGGCCAGACCCTGCAGACAGGATTTGACATTTGGTAGGTACCAATAAATGCAGCACACATCAATGTCAGTTCCACTAAATAAAACGCTTTGAGGAATCATATTGCACTGAGCATTTGCCAGGGACCACTTGCCTTTTTAAAGTCCAGCATGCAGAGCTTGGCTTCCTCTCCAAACTGCCATTTGCACTGCGTGTTGGCATCGTACAGCTGTCCCGGCAGCTTCTCGGGGTACTGGTACTCCTTCACGGGCTTCGGCTGGTCCACAAGGCATACAGCTTGGGTGGTGCTGAAGCAAACAGGACATGAGGCTATCAGTGATGTCCAAAGAGTTGCCCAGGGATGGAAATCAATGATACCTCCTTTGCTCAAGCAAGTTATTGACAGATTTGGTCTAGAAAGAAATTGATTTTTTCCCTCTTGATGTCCAGTATATCATTTGTCTTAAATATATTTAAATACGGAAGCCACATTTTCTGAAACTGTTCATAAAATATTTTACCTATTCCTAGGAGACAAATTGTTCTACATTAGTGATCTCAGACTTATCAGGAAGAAAAGTGAAATGGAGTAATGATAGCCAGATGTTCAGTGCAAGAAGTTTCTATCTCTGAGAAAATGTGTGCACACTTCTTGCCAAAAAGTCAAAATATGAAACTTCAGACTATCTCAGATATACATCCTTCTTCCCTCCCTCTCTCCCGCCTTCCTTCCCTCCTTCTTTCCTTCCATTCTTTCTTTCCTTCCTTCCTCCTTTCCTTTCTTCCTTCTTCCCCTCTTCCCTTCCTTCCTTCTTCTCCCTCTTTTCCTTCCTTTTTTCCTTCCTTCCCTCCTCCCTTCCCTTCCTATGTTGTTTCCTTTCTTCTTCCCTTCCTTCCTTTTTTCTTCTCTTCCTTCCATTCTCCTTCTTTCTTTCTTTCCTTTTTTCTTCCCTTCCTTCTTTTCCCCACTTCCTCTCCCCTCTCTCCATTGTTTCCTAGGCTGGAGGATCTCTGTACAACACCTTTCAGCATCTTCCAGGACATGAGATTTCCTGTGGTCATTACCTATCAGTGAATCCCTCAGTCCAAATGGAATTCTATGAGACCTCATTGGCAGATGGCAAAGTGCAGCAGTGACGCATCTGTCCACAAAGGCCATCTGTGTTAGGGATTGGATTGAAGGCAGAGTCCTCAGCTGGTAACACTACTAAGAGGTGATTGGCTTATGAGGCTACTAACTTCCTTCATGCATTAACACACTGCTAAACTCCTTAGCTGACTGGATTATCGGGAGGTGGGGTCCAGATGGAGGAAGACCTTGCTACCATTACTTTTTCTCTTTCTCTCCCTGCTTCCTGGTCACCATGAAGAGAACAGCCTCCTTCAGCACACATTATGCCATGATATCTTGGCTTGACTGTTCTTGAAGCTATGGGTCCAGCCAGCAGTGGACTGGAAGCTCTGTAACTATATGTTAAAAAAATTATTTCACATAAATTTTTTTTTCAAAGCAACAGTAGCTAATTAATACAACACATCCCTAACTGGATGTTTTTGGTATAATTAGTGCATTTCCTGGGATTTAACAACTTTTATGTTTGCAAATAGAAACTAAACTCTCTTAGTTCTAAGAGCACACCATTCACCCAAATCCTGATAAAACTCAGACACTATAATCACAATAAATTTAATCCTTTAAACTTTGCTTGAAGTGGCTGTCTGAGCTGACTAGGAGATCTTTGGATCTCATTCACTGCTAGTTGGAATGAAAGATGCTGCAGCCACCAAAGTGTGATGTCATACACAAAACAAAGTGATAAGAAAAGCAAGAAAACGACATTTATATGTGTCTTTTGAACAAGTGCACTTTTTTCTATCCTACGCTCCGGCATAAACAAACCAACTCTTAAGAAAAGCACGACTTCATTCAAAAGTCAAAATTTTGACTTCCTTGAAAAGTCAAAATTTATGTCTATCTTAGGACACCATTAAAATATAGATAACAAGTCATCAAGTGAGAGACAGTTTATTTTACGTTTGACCATATGGGTCAAAGTGTTCAGATTTGACATATGTAAAGTACTCTAATCAAGAGAGACACCATGGTGGTTTGATCCAGCTGTCCCCCATAACTTATGTATTCTGAATGCTTCGTCCCCAGCTGATGGCAATTTTGGAACTGGGAACTTGTTGGACGTGTATTGTTTGGGCCAGGATTATGGGTGTTCTAGCCAGCTTCCCCTTGACAGTGCTTGGCACACTCTCCTGCTGCTGCTGTCCACCCAATATTGGCCAGGAGGTGATGTCCACTCTCTGCTCATGCTATTGTTTTCACTGCCATCATGGAGTTTCCCCTTGAGTATGTAAGCCAAAATAAACCCATTCCTCCACAAGTTTCTTTTGGTAGGTTTCTTTCTGCCAGCAATGAGATAGCTGATTGCAACAGACAGCATGACCATTACGTGTTTAAGAAGGTATATGATGACCTTGTTAATTGCCTCCTTCATATGCTCTACACACCCACTAGAATAATGAAAATAAAGAATGCCAACAAAGTTGAGTATTGACCAGGACTTGGAGCAATTCAAAACTGCTTCCAGAAGAGGACCTTGGTCAACCTCGTAGGAAAGCTGTTTTGTAATGTCTGCTGAGATGAATAGACACATGAACAATCCTGACACACCCATGCATTCTCAGATGTATTTGTTAACTGTAAAAATACTCACACAAACACACCTCAGATTAGCCAAGCACTCAAAGCCCAAATATCTACCACCAATGAAATGCATTACGGATTGTTCATGTAAAAAATGCACTAATGCTGTACTTCCATGCGTGGTAGCAAGGATGAACCTCGTAGTCACAAAAAATAGCACATAACTCATGATTCCTTTTACAAGTTCAAAACAGCATAACGCAACCCACAAAGGAAATATCAGTGTCACTTATGGGGAGGAAAAGGTGCTGGTAGAGGAAGTGAGGGTTCTTGGGGTGCTTGCTAGGTTCTATGTCCTGAGCTGAGAGAAGCTACATGTCTGATCACATGTGCAAGGTTATTATCGTTCTATGTCCATCTGTATGTATGCAGGGCCAAGACAAGCGCTCTATGAAAACAATGAGCAAGGTCAGAGACTGCATGAGGTTACTGTAAAATCCTTTCTTCCACTCTAATTAATGAAGAGGAGAGCTTTGAGGAGATTAAGAGCCTGCATTATTGAATCCCATCATTCCCTAACTAAGAAAAGGAGGATGCTCAGAAAAAGTAGATTACTTGTTAAAGTTGGGTCTTCTGGGGTAAGTTTGATAAAGGCCTTGCAGCATATTGGCTCTGACCCCACCTTTTTCTGTCCAGTCCATGTTCCCCAGTCTAATTCAGAGGGCTCTGCAGTAATTACCACCAGCCAAGGGTTGCTTGCTCTCCACGAGGAGGGCACTGTGTAGCACAGAGGGGTAACTCCAAGAGTCTTTCATCAGGGAAAGAACCAGTAACGTGTATAATGTCATTCCAGGTCAAATCATAATTTGTCACCCACAGAAATGATGTGATGTTTGGGCAAGGATCCATGCCCCTCCCATTTCTCTAGTTCCCCAAGGTGGTCCCCAACTCATGTCCAGATGCATCTAGGTTCACAGGGTCAGAAGGAAAGCATATTCACTGGTCTGTAGGACATGATTCAAACTTTTATAAAAATAAACTGAAGATCGACCCATGTTGTCATGACATGTGTCAAATGACAGACTTGAGTTTCCTGAAGGCATAGACCTCCCGGATGCAGACATGAGTAACCGATGAGGGTTGTGTCTGCTAACAGGAAAGGACACATGACTTCATTGACAAGGCTGATGCATTTCTGTCCTCCATGGCTGGGCCAAGAATGGAGAAAAGTATTGCTGGCCACTTCAAGCCAGCTGAGTTCCTTTATGGTGTGTTTTTCCATCTCTCACATGCTAATAAAGGAGAGTGGAGTCATCTTCCCCTTGATGGGGTCCCATTACAGCCACTCAGTTGTTGGAGGACATAATGCCATTTTGCCTATTGGAGGTCAGGATCCAACAATGTGCCAAAGAAGGAGGTGGGCTTGGAGCCACTGAGGCTGGAATATCAAGGTCTGAAATCCAATAGGACGTGCAGTTCGTTACTGGTTTTCAAGTGAAATAAACCTTCAATACAAATGTGACAAAAGCTTTCTTGGAGAACTGAATCTTATCATTTTGGAGGATATAAAATATCATATATTTATTTATAATCATGAATTCAAGGAAACTAGTTAAATACCTAATAATGTGTTACTACCGAATTCTAAAGAAGTGTTTTACTGATTAGCTCAAAATCATTACTAACCATTAACCATCTAGCCTCATAGAACAAATGTGGCTTTCAGTTCTAGACTCTTAATAATAATTCAGAGGACCACCACCTGATGTGAAAATTAGGACTATTTGCAATGTCCTCAAAATGTTGAGGCAGCTATTTTATTTCTATAGTTCTTGGAAGGGTCAAAGGTTGAACTATTTTGTGGTATTGATTCTCACTACACACAAATTTACATCATTTCATTTTCCCAGTTGTCCAGACATATTTTGAAATTCTAATGATGTTGATACGTTTTCCTCATAATCACTGAGGTGAATGAGAATGTTGTAAAATTTGGGAAACGAACTTAGAAAATTATGGGCAGAAAAACTCCAAATATCCCTTGTTAGTACAACTAAGAGCACAGGGAACTTAAAAGGGCAAATTCTCCTTCATAATTACAAGCACAATTCTTCCCCCACACTGGAGAAAATATGAACACCTCAAGAAACAGCCAAAAACACTTTTACCAACCTCTGCTTGACTCCAGGAGAATACTGTACCTGGAATGACAAATGCTGATAGAATACCAGTGTGTTGTGCCACATGTAAAGTGGTATTAACAGTGTCCTTTTTAGTAACAGTAATGGAATCAAAATTATCTTTGTGTATTCCTAGAACAAAAGTGTATATTACCAATGTACAGATTGTCCAGAGAATTATCACTCATTCTGATACCATCACATCTGTAAGAGGCCACTGTCTTCTAGAAAGTGACTGAGGTCTCAGGGCAGGAGTATAAGGAGAGAGCAAACTGAAGGCTAGAAGGGCCTGGACGATGAAGACCATGACTCTTTCTCAGAAGGTGGTGATGAACTAAAGGACAAGGCAGAGAGGAGGCAGAGCCTAGCGGAGTGATCCAATGGCTAGCCAACAGGGAAAACAAATGATGTCCTAATGAAAGGCAAAGGACTCTGCCAAAAATAAGGTAGGAAAGGAGGAGGAAGAGAGGGAAGGGAGGAAATATGGAGGGAGGCCAGGTGGATGCTGAGTAGGTCTAGAGGACTTAAGAGGAACAGGACATTCTTTCCTTAGCTTTTAGTTGAGAGTAACAAGCTCTTAGCTTTGACTATCAGAGAACAGAGGCTCAACAACTTCAGAGGAAGATGGTGGCTGCCAGCCTAGTGTCCCTACCTTACCTCAGAAGGAATCTCCATAGATGCAATCCCATTGGTTTAAGCTGTGTCCAAGCTCATCAGATCATGTTTGTTAAATAGGAATTGACATTTTTCTCTCTCTTTAATATGTGTATGTATGTGTAAGGCTATAATTTGAAATAGGACAGATTATTCCCATACATTGATAAATCTCAGATATATGATTTTTGAAAAATATTGTTAGTGGATTTCATTGAGAATAAAGTAGAGAAGACACTTTGTTTTCCTTGCTGGCAGTGGAGGCTTTTGAAAATAAGAAAACTCATTCTTTGTAAGGGAATCAACTGACAATAGTGAGCCAGAATATTTGTTGAATAGCCATAGCCTGCAGAAAACCATTTCCACCTTATGAATAAATATGCAGCTCATTCTGAATAAAACAACCCTTCCTTCAGAAGCTAAAGTGACATTATGACTCTGAACATATAAATTCACATGTGTCCCATGGGGTGGACATTCCACAAGACACCTGTGTCAGGGGCTGCCATTGGATCCCAGAAGAGAAGCCAGTCAGCGTGAAAGCGAAGTGACACTGGGCACTGAGGGGACCTGGCACAGAAGTGCACTCTGGAGCCCATGCCGGTTCTAGCCTGTGCTCTTTCCCCCAGCTTGCCATGTGGTCAAGGGGGCTTGGCCGTGACTGTTCATTTTTCTCCTGATGCCTGAACCTCAGGGTTTCTGCTCTGTTAAGCCCTTCCCTCATCCTATCCAAAGAATGGGATAGGCCAGGGAAGAAATTCTTATTTGTGTGTTTTGCTCATCTCTTCTAAGCTCTGGAACATTTATTAACTGATATCATAGATTTTCTTCTAATGTGAAGGCCAAAGGCTTACAACCTACTGCTTCACTTCCTCTGTGTGTGTGTATGTATATATGTTTAACCAAGCCAGCCTTTCTCTAGATACTAATTTTCTCCCAAATAAACCTCATAATTTAACTCTTTAAGAATCCATTTCCTCAATTCTTTGTTGGAATGGACAAGGATGTAATGGTTGGGATTCATACCTGAAGTTCCATAATAATAGACTTGGGTTATAGACATGTGAGGAAAGACAGACATGGTCTCTCTGGCTCAAAAGTCCCTCCTGCTTAAATGGCAAGTGCTCTTAACTGCTGAGCCATCTCCCGATCTCGCTACTGCTATAGTCTGATACAATACAAATAATGCCTGTAACTGCAACAAAACTGCTTTTCTCTCATGGATGCATTCAACTCCTTGGATTAGTGGAACAAACTCGTGTTGAGGGTCCAGGATGCCTGTGTTCTGCTCTCCACACTGCCATCACATCACCAGATCAGAATGTGATGAGCAAAGATGGCTTGTCTTCATGTCCTGACCTCCAGACCTCAGGGAAGACAGCATACCCCCAATCTTTGCTCATCTTCTGTGTCCTGGTAGGATCCCCTGCCTTGCAAGTCATCCAGGGCTCTCTGCCCAACCAGCAGGGAAGAACTAGGTTAGGTAAAAGGATGAGCCATGTGAAGGGGAGAACATACAGCTCCAGTGACTGCACAGGGCAGAGGCCATCCAGCCCACATGGCAGAGTTCAATGTGACAGAAATACAGTTTTAAGGCTCAAACCAGATGTTAAAATCAAAGCAATGAGACTTGGGGAATAGTAAACCTTACTAGTAGAACTAGAGAATTTTTGAAGCTGGTTTATTCAGAAACTTCAAATCTATTGACTTTTTTTTGTATCTCTTCCATGTCCTATATCCCAGTGTCCTATATCCAGTGTCCTATATACCCAAGTATTCAATGCCCCATTGTTCAACACCCTAGTGTTCTATAACCCAGTTTTATATGCCCCAGGGCTCTATACCTGAGTGTTCTATGCCATAATGTTCCATGCCCCACATTTCTGTACCCCAATGTTCTATACCTGAGCATCCAATACCCCAGCATTCTAACCCTAGTATTATGTGTCCCATGGTTCTATACCCCAGTGTTCTATGCCCAAAATTGTATATCCCAGAATTCTAAATCCTAGTGTTATATATCCCAGTGTTATATACCTCAATGTTCTAGCCCAAAATGCATTTGTGGTATAATAAAATTATCTTTGGACAATTCTTGAAGTTATAGTATTTTAAAGGCAGTTTAGGTTTATATATCCATGCTTTCCATCCTAACCAGAAATGTATTTTGAAAATATATATATTTCTATCAATGTTTTGTCCTTATGAACACAGAAGTGTACATGCTGGACCTTGCTTTGCTACTAGTTGACTAGAAGTGCCTAGTTTAAGCAGTGAGACATTTCTTTTTGGTGTGTATGTTTTTGTATAAGATGTGTGTGAACGCAGGTGACTATATGCTGTAGTGTGGATGCATGTGGAGATCAGAGGACATCATCAGGTCTTCCTTCACCTTCCACTGTATTTAAGAAGTGTTCTTTCAGTGTGGACCATGTTAGCTAGCCTATGAGTTTCTGGAGGATTCTCCTGTCTCTGCCTCCATTCTTGCTGTAGGCATGTTGGGATTACAGACACTTAAGTGTCCAGTTTATGTGTCTGGGGGTCTGAACTGAGGAACTCCTGCTTATACAGCAAGTACTTTTTACATTGAGTTATCTCTCTAGTCAAGAACTTTCTTTGAACTAACTATGAGTGACAAACCCATTGGTGTGGTGTTACATGGGTGTCTGGACAGTCTACATGTCAGTGTTGGATGAAGCCAGCATACCTCAGAGCACCAAGGAGCTGTACCTCAAACTTCTTGGTCCTATTGTGGGAAGCACAGCCTGAGACAGGCCCAGAGAGATTACATAATGGACCCAATGGGTTCATACCTTAAAAATTTGTGCAGATATTGGCGGCTGCAGGGTGACCAGGAGAAGACTCCATTACGTCCTGCCAATGTTGGAGACATGATGTTGCCTTCAGACTTTTTGCACATGTTCCCTTCTCCATCATGGACCATGCCAAAGCTGCAGGAGTGAAAATGGTTGCTTCAGAACAAAGAGCAGGTCAGTGTCTAGTACACTCTTGTGATGCAAGTTAAGACTGAAAAGACACCTTCCCCTCTTAGAGCAGTCAGTTACCTTCTCATTGTTGGCACAACACACAAAAGCAGTTTGTGGGAGGAAATGGCTTATTTTGGTTTACAGACTCAAGGGGGATACTTCATGATGGCAGGGGAAAGGATGGCAGGAGCAGAAACTAGACATCACCTCTGCCACAGTAGCTTAAATACCTCCACAGTACAAGAGTGAACCAACTAATGCTGGCAAAGTGAGGGTTAATAAACCTCAAGGTCCACCTTCAGTGACATACCTCCTCCAATAAAGCTCCACCTTCCAAATTGCCATCAGCTGGGATTAAGCATTCAAAGCACTTAAATTTATGCAGGGCATCTGATTTAAATCATCACACCTCTACACACACATACACATGCTAGGGAAAAACAAAAGCCATTAATAGTGAATTTGTTTGGAACATTCATGTGTTCACAGAGACAGACCAGTGAATGATTCATCAAATTGCCTCAAAGTGTGCTCATAGCAATCACAGTAAGAACCTAGGTGCCTGCTGAGTAAAGAAGCTGAACCGCAAAAAGAGATACATTTTAAGTGGGGGGATACACTTGTGATCATGGGGCATGAACACCCATCTCTCCTCCCATTCTTCCCACCATTGGAAGCTCTAACCCAAACCCCTTCCTCCCTCTGGAGGGCATGGCCATGGCATCCCACAGGGTGTGCAAGGCTGGGCTCATTTGTGTACTTTTTAAACCTGCACTTGGTCGTTGTGAGTAAAAATCAGACCTGTGTACTACCTTAGCACATCTCGAGCTATGAGTAAGCTGTTTCTGGTACCCTTGTGTCCCATACTGCTAATTAGCATTCTCTTAATTGTTGTGAAACAATTAAGTTGTGAAAATTGCTTCCCTGAACCCATAATGCTCAGCAACCTGAGAAGCCACCCCCTACCAATGTCTGCATCTTCTCACATTCCCAGAATTTCACCTGCAGGAAAACTTGCATAGCTATCTTCTGCTATCCCAGAACATACATTACTTTGGGGAGAAGCCTAGTTGAGTGGGTGGGTATCAGGAGCTCCCTATGGCCTGAGGGCCTCTGTTAAGGTAGATACATTCTTGGAGAACAAGTCATTATTGGCCACTACTGCTTGATGCTCTGTTCTTGAACAGATTCCCTAAGAACAGGGACTGAATGAGTGATCAAGGAATGGAGAAAGCATTGAGAAATGAAAGGGAGGGAGAAGGTGAAGAAGAGAAAGATAGAAAGACAGGTAATGAAAGAGAGAGAGAGAGAGAGAGAGAGAGAGAGCAAAGTGTTCACTGGTTTAGATGGATACTCTCCTGCCAAGAACCCCATGAGTGGAGGGAGGCAAGAAGGGCAGGTTGACCCCCAAGGGGGTATGCTCCAAAGGAGATGAGAGGATCTGCACATGCTGAGGAGGCTCAAAACTACATAATACAGGTTATTATAGCTAACATTTTTTAATAATTCACTAATTTAAAGGCAGGGCATTAAGCAAGCACATGACCTGTACTTACTACACTACATCCATGATGACCAAGGGTCAGGGAGCCCCTGATCTGGGCTGTAGAGGAAAGAGCAGAGCTCAGACACTTGCATGGCAAGGGCCAGTCAGGACCCATATAATGGTGTAATCCAAGTAATCGAAGGGAGTATCCAAGGAGATCTGGAAGGCAAATATTTTCAAATTTCTGCCAAATTCTTGATCAGTACCAAGGGTGATGTGGATGTGGTCATTTTCACCTCCACCCATGCTCTGAAGTTCTACTAAAGGCAATTAATCAAGGCCAAAGCAACCACACGGCAGAGGAAATGTGTCACGGCTATGAAAAGATTTGGGCTGAAATCCCAGAAGGGAGGCTGCCCAGGGAGAAACGATGACCACCATATGCCAAAGCACGCTGCCCTTGCTGGCCCTGGACCTCACCATGGAGACACACTAAGATCCCAAATGTGGCCTAGATAATTCTATTAAATGCCTGCCTATACTTCTATGGAATTCAAATAGTAATGCCTGATGTCTGGGGATTCCTTGGTTTTGATATTTTTTTATCTAAAGTGTTTTCATGATTCTTTCTCAAATCAAGTTTCAAATTCTATTAGTAGTGGCACATCTGAGAAATATACAGTGGTTGCCCAAAGCCTGCCCTGGGAGATTCCTGGGACAGGTAAGAGCAGGCATTTGCTGGTGCTCTAACTCAGCCCAGGGGATTCTGGTGCCCACAAACTTCTCAGCCACATAGTTCCCTGCATACCCCTCACAGATGTGATGAACGTGGCTCTAAGCATACAAATGCACATGTGTTTATAAAGTCACAGAAGGTGCAGACTACTGCTTGAAGATAAAATTGAAATTTGCAATCAGGAAATAAGTTATACATGTCAGAAAATGCACCACAATACTTTATGCAATTATTCTTTCTCTCTTCATCTTTAATAGTTTATAGGTTTCTAAAGGATTGGGACTCCTCTTATCCATACTCACACTTCAGTGCCAGAAAGATCAGTGGTCTACAGAAGTGTACTGACTACAGGCAGCCTGCCCAGCTGTAACAGGAACCCAAATACAAAACCAAATACAAAACCGCCAACTTAGATACCATGACATTAAGTGACAGAAGCTTAATTCAGAATTCAGATAGCCAAATTATATATATATATATATGTATATATATGTACATATATTATATATATATATATATATCATGTGCTTTCTACTTGTGTGTGTGCATCTGTATAAACACATACATAAGATAAAAAGTATATAAAGTGATATGAGGGTGAAGAAAGAAATCTAAAGGGAGGGTCAAGACAAGTGACTAGGGGGCATGAAGACAAAATATCACATACCTATCTTCCCATGTGGTGAATCTAGATCTAACTATATCATGTACTGTCTCTGTATGTATCTCTGTATTATGTATGTATGTATGTATGCATGTATGTATACATCCATCTATCTATGTGACAAGAATGTAGAGAAAGCAGAAGGGGGACCATTCAGAGTGAGGAAGGGAACCAACAGGTGGACAGGGCTGGGAAAGGGCAGTGAGTACAAATAAGAACAATGACATCTATTTAAGAAAGTCTAATAATGAAACCCATTGTTTTGTACATAACTAAAACATAAAAATAATAATTTCAGATTAAATTGTATTAAAAATTGTAGTCAATATCAATGCCTTCAATGTTTTCCATAGCTCCCTCAGAATGATTCAATTGCTACCAGGAAATATTTATTCATTAGTAATCATATACCCAGGCAATGAACAGATAGACAATTTAGGGGTTATATCAGTAGTTTCAAGTTGTCAGGAGAGCATGTTAAAGAAACTAGATGGCCTTGAGAGGAACAAATGTTCAATTTCATATGGATGTTAATTCCACCCTTGGAGACATGAGGTGACCCTAAGTAGGACCATATAAGAGATGGAGATGACAGGTAGGTGGAAATGAGGGAACCTCAGACCAATAACTGGAGAGGTCATGGGCTACAGAGGCGGCAGAAGGGAGGCTCCAACAACATCCTGCCTCATTCATGGGCTGTGTTATAATGTCCTGTTTAACCCTTGCTCCTCAGTTTTCTATGTGTAAACTAATATAATAAAGTTTTTGTGGTACTTTATATGTATGCCCACCCCCCATATACTCAGGTGTTTTATTAAATCTGTAACGGGTCTCCAGCCACCTGACCACATGAGGTGACTCTGGGAGTAGATGCTAGGGTCCAGCCCTATGGTGTGTTTGGGGGAGAATCTGATCATGCTGCACCAATAGGAAACACATCCTTAGAGTGTACTAGATGCTAAAACAAGTGACCACAATGACAGTGACAGTAATGACACTGGGATTTGTAGCACTAGGACTTTGTAGCACTTTTTGTAAAAATCATGGCACAACTTTATATGTTGCTCTGTGGAAAGACCCCCAAAGCAAAGCTTTCTGTTGCCTTCCCAAAGCTGGTAGAAGGAAGGGCTGGGGATTCAGCAAGTGTGTGAATGCCACAGGGGAGTGAGTGAGCCAAGGCCCTAGCAAGGGAACAAATACAGAGCCAAAATTTCAGACATTGGTAGGTGTGACAACACACAGTGAGAAGTGATGACGTGTGGCTTCATTTGTAAAACTTCATAAATTTAAGCTGAAATGAAACGAAGACAAATACAAATATATCTATTCAGTTCATTGATTCTTATGTCTCTCCTCCTTTAGAGCTCCAGGTTTCTGCCCCTTATACCATCTTGTCTAGACATCAGACCTGTGTTCAAGAAGAACTGAACAGCTCTACATGCCCCTGTCAGCAAGGCTACTCTCCTTCACCCACACATTTGATCCCTGCCTTTCCCTCATCTACATTATCACTGCGAGTAAAATACTTTTCCCTCTTAGGCCTCATCTGATCAAGGAAAGGAAATATTAATTGGCTTGTAAAAAATATAAATGTAAGTGCTGATAGTAGTTGAAAAATGAGGATCTAACTAACTTAGTATGTATCCAGCTAAACTTCGGTTGAGTTCACCACCTGCAGCAGTAGCTGGGGCTACCTGTGTTCCTAGCTTGTGAGTATCAAAAGCTGTAGGGCTCAGCCCTCAGTGATTAGATTGCTTAACTAAATCCAGGTATGGTTCAGAGGACAGCAAGAGCCTCATGTTGTTACAATAATGATCGTTTTTTAAAATTTTAATTCTATCAGGCTATTAAAATATAATTATTTTTGACTAAAAGCCTTATACAGTGTAGGCACAATTTTCTAAGCAATGAATTGTCAATCATTACCTGAAGTAATGTGGGATCAGTGATGGGGATAAAGCTATGCTTGCAGGTAGTAAGTTCACACAGAGTTAGAGCCTACACCATCCCTGCATGGGATTACATGGAGCACAACCACATACATGTACACATATGAGAGGGGGGAGAGGGAGAGGGAGAGGAAGAGGGAGAGGGAGAGGGAGGGAGAGAGAGAGAGAGAGAGAGAGAGAGAGAGAGAGAGAGAGAGAGAGAGAGAGAGAGAGAGAGAGAGATGATTGAATAGGTAGGTCTGGGTGATTTGAGACCAGGAATGGTTGTATAGAAAGAGTTCAGTAGAAGGGAGAAGGACACAAGGAAGTATTGGGAAGAGAGTACTATCAAATTACATTATATTCAAGTATAAAAATTGTCAAAAAACCCACAAATCACGAACACTGCCTTTGTTTTCTGGTTGGAGTGTAATCTGGTTGGAAGTAAAAACCAATAATAGAAAAGGTAGTTGTCAATTTTCTAGAAGGAACATTAAGTACAGCCTCCATAGGGCAAGAAAATATTTGAATTACTACTAGTGGCCTTTTTAATCATCAGAACACCTATGAGGCAAACCAGTTACTTGGAAATCAATGGAGATTTTAAAATTACTATCATAGACACATACACAAACACACACACACGAGTGTGTATGTGAAAAATTATTGCTTCAACAGACAGATTTATAGGTAGAAATGTAAGATGTTTAAGAATAGAGAAGACACCAGTGGCCATTGTTATTGAGTTACTTGCCCAAGACCCTATTCATCGAGGACCTTGTCTCCCCAGAACCATGTGCCCTCAGGCTGGCTGACAATCAAGCCTGTGATTGTCAGGATGTGAACCAGGTTCTCCTCAGGTACACTTCTTGTCAGTGTCCACATTCCTCAAACTCTGTGCACCCCCCCCCAAAAAAATAGTATCTCTACAAGTTAGTGCGTGCGTGTGTGTGTGTGTGTGTGTGTGTGTGTGTGTGTGTGTGTGTGTGTATACAAACCCCAGAGCATCAACTATTGGCAATGAGAGTTTCTCACTGACCTGCATTATGCCCAGACCTCCTCACAGCATTAGCCATTTGCAGAATGAGGTGAAGTTATAGAACTAAGTGCAAAGCACAGTAGATGAGAACAGACACAAGTCCATCTGTAATGAGTCATAGGCACTGTAATGGTTAATCTCAGCTGTCAATTTGACAGGGCTTAGAATCACCATGGAAACAAATCTCTGCATGCTCATGGTAGTTTGAATCAGGTATCCCCCATAAACGCATGTATTTTAATGTTTGGTCCCCAGCTGGTGGCAATTTAGGAGGTAGATCCTTGCTGGAGGAGATGTGGCAAGAGGTGATGCCCAGCTCCTGCTCTACCATCCTGAAACTTCCCGTACATACTATAAGCTCAAATGGACCCTTTCTTTCCATTAGCTACTGTTGGTCCAGTGTTTTGTTGCAGCAACATAAAGGTAACTACAATAACACCTGAAAGAAATTTTCAAGGTCGGGATTTTCAGATCATCCAACCTGGCCTAACAGTGGGTGACACCATTCTTTGGGCTTGCGCTGCATATAAAGGAGAAAAGTGAGCTGAGCATCAGTATTCATCGATCTGCTTTCTGACTATAGACTGAAAGTGAGCAGCTGCTCCCTGCTCCCACCACCATGCCTTTTCTGCTGGGATGAGTGGCATTCCCTCAAACTGTGAGATGAAGAGACGCCATCTCTTCAAGTTGTTTTTGTCAAGCATTTGTTGCAGCCATGCGAAAGTAGCTCATCAGATAGCATATGAAGGAGCACAGAGAAGGCCAGCATGAGCTGTAGCTGAACATGAGCACATTTGTGCCTTTAAACTATGTAAGACAGTGTGAAAATGAAAATGAAACTTTCTAAGACATAGAAATTTATAACTGATGTTATCATTGAGTTCATGTCAATTTCCTTGACAGACATGGTAACAGCAACATCTTCAGGACAACTATTCAGTGCAGGAAGGCCCTGGCTCCCTCCTTCCATGGGACAGACTTACTTGTGTCCAGATTCATGGGCAATGGTGAAGGCCAAGCCAAGTCCTGAATCCTCATTAATGGTGCAGCTTCGGTATTTACTGCACATCCCACTTATGGGTGCAAACCCTGAAGGGGTAAAGATTAAGAGAACATATGGCAGCATTATAATAAAATTATTATGCATTTCTTTCTTGTTCCTGAATAAACTTTGGTTCTCATCTTCTTTTGGGGGAGTGTGAGATGGGTTACCCTTGGACGGCCATGTAAATAGCATGTGATGATGTGGAGAAAGGGACTTATTCCCAGAACCCCAGGATTCTACATCACATGGGCAACAGGCCACTACACATGCTCCTGACACAGATTATATATTATACGGTTAATGCCGATGGAGGGAAATTTCTGCTTTTTCCTCAAAGCAACTGCATTAAGAGTTTCAGAGACAAACACCCTCAAGAATGGGATATGTTAGGAGGTCACCCAGGTCACCATTGGCTCAAGGATTCGTTTGTTACAGCAAGTATTTGTTATGGTCACAGTGAAGATAAACAGAAATGGCACACAGGGAGAGTGTGGAAAAAAAGTCTCCCAGGGCATCACACAGGTCACACTGACATTCAGCAGTGGGTTATGACAACATGTGTTTAATGTTACCAGAAATCTCCATAGGGACTCAGTGCCAGGAATTGTAATCAGGAGTCAGGGATGGAAGCTTCAATCCTGGTATGTTCAAGACTTCCAGACCCCCAGCAGGAAAGCAGGTGGGGAGCATAAACCCTATCATGTGTTTATGTAGTTAGGCTCAGCGAGCCACACTGATCAGGGCAATAAAATGTAAGCTCTCTGAAGCCAGCTGGGGCCAGCCTCTTGAGTAGGCTTGGCAAGGGTAAGAACCATGTCACATGTGACCTCTGTTAGATTGGGTCCCATCTGAGTTTCTAGAATAAAAATCCTTCCTCCCAGAGAACTTGGTGGGACATAAAGAGTGTTCCTGGTTAAGAGTGCAATTTTTAACCATTTGGAAAAACAGTAGAGTGTTGCTCCAAAGTAATTCCTGATAGCTGACTTGTTAAGGTTGGAGTCTTTATAGAGAGATGGAAAGCAGAGAGTATGACATTACTGTAACATCTCTATTAATAACTACATCTCTACTACTTCTGACACAGGATGAGACTTGCTTTGTCTCTGGGGCTCATGCTCAGCGGTAGCAGAGAAGATTACCTTAGAAGTAATAAGAATGTAAATCTGGGAGGAACTTTACTTGTTCCAAAATCACCCTGACAATAAAAGTGTTCTCATGTTTAGACAAAGTGAATGCAGGGAAATGAGACAAATCTTTACACACATGCTATGTAGAAGCAGAAATACTCAACTATTATATAACTCCCCAGTGGAACACATTCCAACACAGTGTCAAGATCTCTATTATAGAATCTTACCCAAAGTGTCACAGGGCTCATTTTTCCAGGAACATATATCCAGCCCAGTCAGTAAGATGGCATGGTCATGGCGGGTTCCATCTTTCCCCATCAATCCAGACTGCCACTGGCAGAAGCTGGTTAAGGTGTGGTCTGCGTGGTGGCTAATCACCAGCCCTGGCTAGGCAGAAGAGGCCACAATGCCCATGGAAATGGAGAGAAAATAGAGGAGAAGTCATTGTCTTCCAAGCAAGCTGTTTTTAATGCAGATTTCAAATACATACATGGACCCAACAGGCAAATCAGATATTCCACATTATAGGTAAAAATACAAAGGAAGGCATACTCTACAAACCTACAGATATTGAGTGAAGACACTTAAGCCCTTTCTGTATATAAACAATTAAACAATTGGAACAATCTGACTGGTATTAATGACTCGAGAAAGATAAGATCTATGCATGAATCTTTTACATTCAGAATCTTTACAAAGCAGCTTGCAAAATTACATAAGGCAACAGGGTCATTTATATGTGGTTTTGCACACTCATTTCATGATAAAGTTGAAAAATGGGGTTTCCAAATAATGTCTCTTTAATGTTTATCATGCCAGTGCTAAATTAAGTGATGTCTCTACACAAGGCAACTTGTTTAAGAAAAGAGGCCAGTTTCTAAAGCTTTATTTCTGAAAAATAAACTTCAAGAAAACAAGACAGAAGACATTGAACCTTATCCATATATACCATATGCTGAGAGCAACAGTGAAATGTGAGAGTGAAGAAGATCAAAACTGCTTGGCATAGAGGAGCTTGGGGGTGTCAGGAATACCCATCATAGCAGGTGCACTGGGTGACTTGAACCCATTTACAGATACGCTACTGTTCCTATGAGTGGCCAGAGAACAGGTTATACACCATCACTTCAGTACTCCATCTTGTTAGAAGCTTTAACTGCTATTGAATAAAAGTTGTCTCTCAGTCAACATATTTTATCCATAAATGTTTATGGTGTTTTCCCAGAGTGTCACGTATACACCGGCTACATGCTATGCATCTGCACTGATGCATAGTCTCACATTCCTCAGCTGGTGATTTCTAAGAAAACGGGTTAATTAAAGTTAACACAGGTGTACGATCAAACGATAACCCTGCTTATTCTTTCAGCTTGGATCAATTCCAAGGTGAAAACGCTTTAATACAGGGAATAATTAACCTGTCACCTGAGAAGCCCTGCTATTTCAGCAAGGCCTCCTGAAGCTCACACTCACACAAGAGACAATGGGGTTGTATCCCCATGACGAGTCAGGCCAGACAGCCTGCCCTCGCGTGCCCCACCTGCACAGAAGAGAGGTGTCTCAAAGGTCTGATGACTCATCTCAGATTCCATCCGAAACATTTTTGCTTTACAAACAAGAAAACTGTGTCTACAGCAGACTCCTGAGATTTTACCACGTGTGGAGGCAAAGGCTGGGGGCCGAGCGTGGTCTAGAGGTCACACTCCTTGGCTGAGACTGTGATCAGCTTGGAGCAAACAGAAGTGGGACCCTTTTATGAAGACAAGCCCACATTACTAATGCCATGATGTACCCCCTGTGAACTGAAGTGCAGCCATGTGTCATGACAGAGGGTCTGGAGGGGGGCCTGGGGAAATTCTTCAGCACGCTGCTACTGAGATGGCACACACTGTGGTTACTATGGTTAGTATGTAGTAAAAGATCCATGCTCCAAACTTCAGGAACTCCATGAGAAGAAAAGCCCAAGATTGAAGGAGGTGAGGGTTTAGGAGCCAGGAAGAGATAGAGCCAGTGTTATAATGCTGTGCAGTGCAATTTCACATCAGGCCAGGGACATACTTGGTCTTCTAACAGAGCACAAACAGGGGTGGATTCTGACAGCTTCCCAGAAACTCAAGGTGGCCAGAAACACATGATGCCCTTGGTCTTCCCAGTGAGCCTCCTATCACAGAATCATGGCAACTCCTCATTCCATTTTCCCTCAACCATTGAGAAGAACAATATTTACCACCCATGCCCAAAAGACAGCAAAATATCTTTTCGAAAGAAATTTGAAGAAACTAGTTGTTTTAAACACAATAAATGAATTGCTTCTTCTCCAAGAGAAAGAGACATTCACAGAACACATAGTGAAGAGGAAAGTATTTCTTTGATTCATTTTATTCTGGTGAAAAAGATGCAGCTGGCTTTAAAGCAAGAGTACCTGTTCGTCTTCTAGGAGAATGAGCCCTACGATGGCAATATTGATGTTGCCTCCTATTGTCCCATCTTTGAATAGAGCAGACACCTGGAATAGAAAAGTCAAATAAGCCTTGTGTAAGGCAGCATGTGGCAGCCTTGGCGATACCCCCAAAGTCCAGGTGTCGGCCAAGCCCTCATTTTCTTCAGTAACTGGGCAAAGCAATTTTGATTTCTCTATATTGCTAAGCAGACATATCTCCAGGAAGCCCACAATTGTGAGGTCCTTGCCATGGAAACCAGGAAGTCTAAAGCTAGAGTTTGATGGTGTGGAGGGAGAACCTGTTAGCTAATGTTAATATGAGGATCACAGGAGTTGGTCTGTGTCCTTGCTAGAATATAGGCTATTGGGAGGACCTTCCTTTGTGCAACATGGTCTTGCTATATAGGCCAACCGCCTTTAAATACAATCCTTCAGCTGCAGCTTCCCTTTCTGGGATTATAGGTATGTGCCAACTGTGCCTGGCTAGGAGGATTCCTTTAGTCTCAGTGGTAACTGTGTGCACCAGGCACAGTTCAAGCTCTCATGGCAAGGACTTCCAGAACCACAGGAGCAAGAGGACAGAAGGAAGAGAAGAAAAAAGGGTGGTAAAAATAGCAACTTGAGGAGTGACACAGGAGTAGAAATGAATGCCTAGAATGGCACTGAGGATTGGGAGAAGAAGCAAGAGAGTGACAGATTTTAAGGCAACAGACAGCCCGTTTGGCACCCAGGAGCATAAATATTGGAACAAGTCCACGAAACAGCAAACAAAAAGCTTTTTCACCTGGGCAGCCATGCAGTGTGGCCATCCACTGAGCATCACCTCAGCCCATGTGGTGGCAGAACAGCACAGTGTCACCATCCCAAGATACACATACCAAAAATGATGCTAGAAATAAAAGATACATAGCTCCATGGGGAAAGAGACACGAGATACTCTGCTCTCTGAGGTAGGAGAAAAAAACATACTTTGTAAATTGTGTCATTAACAAGTGTCTTCTTTTGGATACTTGGCCTTGGCTTTTGTGTTCTGTGCTACTGGTTTAGCTCCCAGGTGGCAGGGGTTAGAGCACCTCTCATCGCTCCTTAATAACCACCACAGGTGCCACTCTGATACAAAGACTGGCTTCATCTAGAAGGTGCTTTAAAAGGGTGTGCTGCTTTGCAGGTTTGTGGATAAGATACTTTAGATTCCACATCTGAACACTGACATTTCTAAGAAGTTGAGCGTTTCTATATAGTGTTGAAAATCACACATCAAATACCAATAAACAGATTAGTTGCTCTAGAAGGTCTCAGCATTGCCTTAGAATTCAAGTGCATGAAGACATCCGTGAACCCCCAGGAAGGCAGAGGCTGACAAACTTGCTAAGGTCATTACAGTAGTTTCATCTGGGTAGTTCTGAAAATGCCCCCTTGATTGGAATATTGAAAAAAAAACTACGTTATCTCAGGAAATATATCTTCCCAACTTTAGTATATGTGCTGCTGAAGCAAGCACAAGAAAATATTTCTTACACGGGAGGCATAAGCCCACACAGATGTGCGGACACACACACACACACACACACACACACACAAAACCTAGTAAGAGAAGGCTGTCCCTACCATGTTGAGTATGGTAAGGACATAGGTAGTGATGTTCCCATGGCCGTGGCTTTGTATCATCTTCCTGTCAACCACCACCAACGTCTCCACATTCAGTTCTTTGTTTCTGTGCGATTTCAGAAGAGAGCGTTTGTGCCTAGGGAAAGGCATATACTCATCCGGCAAGATGAAGAGGTCATCCTTAGGGGGCTGTGGCATGTCTAGGGGGGAACATGTAGAGAGTAAACCAGAGCAAACACCAACACACAAAACCCAAAGCATCATTTGTCTTCACTTGAACACTCATGCTGGGCATGAAGGTGCACTTCTGCAATCCTAGCACTTGGGAAGTTAAGGCGAGACAATCATGAATTCAAGGATGGCCTGAGTAACATAACCAAAACCAAACTAAACCAAACCGAAGGAATCTTATTACTAAAAAAAAAAAATCCAATCACATAATCTTTAAAAGTGTTTAATTGAAAAATACTACATTTAAATAAAGTTTTTTTTTTAACAATCTGATTGTCATGGAAACCATTTCTGGGATTGTCTTTACATTAATTTGTTCGGATTTCAAACAAGAAAGTAGACTTAGCATCAAGAAAGCACAATGTCTAAAGGCTTAGAGCTCAAGGATTTGTAGAACAGAGTTCTTCCACAAAAGCGGTATTGACCAGCCACATAACCAAGAGTTCAGGCTGGAAAGATGGCTCAGCAGTTGAAGTCACTGGCTTGCAAAGCCTGACAGCCCAAGTGCAATTCCCCAGTATTCATGTAAAGCCATATGAACCAAGTGGCACATGTGTCTGGAGTTCATTTTCAGTGGCAAGAGGCCCTGGCATACCCTTTCTCTCTGTTTCTCTGTCTTTTTCTCTCTATACTGCTTGAAAAGAAATAATAAAAATATTTTTTAAAAAAACTACAGTTCAGGAAACAGCACTGGCTTATATTCTTTTCTGTCTTGAAGACAGATAGTTTTCAAAGTACATGCTAACATCCAGACACACAGCTGGCCTTTTGGTACTGTTTTCAGTGGGTGTCAAACTACTGGTGGCAGTACTGAGTCACCTAAGAATGTCATATTATATATTTGTTGAATTGAATTAGCAAACCAATTACACTCTGTCCTCTTGGAATAATCCCTTTAGAATTTTTTTTGCTTTTATGAGAGTTAACATTGTATCACAAACAATTGGATTTAGTAGATGTCTAAGAAAACTGGATTATAATCATTTCACGTGAAAATTGACTTCAAAAATCCCACATTGCCTGGTGACACCCACCCCTGAATTTGTGAAATACACTGTGAGTAGTCATTGCTATTTGACTGGTAATAACATCCAGTGTATGTTATCTTTTAAAATACAGGTTGAACATCCTTAATCCAAAACTCTGAACTCAGAAGTGATCCAAAATTTAATTTTTTGTGTGTTTCCAGTATGAAATAATGAGCTGAAAATTCTGCACCTTATCTTTTGGATGGATCATCCTCAAAACATAGTGGCATTGAAAACATCCTGTAAAATTGGATTAAATGTCTAATGTATATAGAAAATATTAAATTTGCTGTTCAGTCTTGATTCCCATCTCCAAAATAGCTCATTATGTATATGTAAATATTTCCTAATTCAAAATATTCTGAAATATGGCACACTTCTGGTCCCAAGTATTTCATCTAGAGGAAACTCAATGTGTACCCTCAAACCTAAAGGAACCATTTAGAGAAAAATAAAGACACAAGGAAAGTTGACCCAACAGTTATCACTGGCTAGTAGCCACTTGCATGTGCAGCATCATTCATTCAGGCTCTCTGTCGGCTCTTGTGTGGAATGCTGGAGCGAGACTGTGGAGACCTAGGGCATAACATCACCCTGCCTGGCTCTTCTCTGGAAGTGTTATAGAAGGGTTTCAGATCTGCATAGTGTGCACTCAGACCCTTTGGTCATTCCCTTCAGTGATAGAAAAATGTGTGCAAAAGAAAGACAAAAGGCAGCCAAGGGAAGGGCAGCCACAGGTCCAGTGCTGGTGAAGATCCACCCCCCCAGCTCAGTAGTGGCCTCCTGGCCAGGACTCTCAAGAGCCCCTTGGAGCAAACTGTGCCTCCTGCAGGACAGCATTTGAAGCTGGAGACATGTGAATCCCATTTAACCTGGTCAGCTGATGTCCACACCTGAGATGAAGCTGTTCCCTTCATCAGCTTGAGAAGTATGAAGAAGGTCCCTTCATCAGCAGGAGCTCCAACCTCAACATCCATTTTACCAGCAGCTGCCTTCATCTACCAGTGTAGACAGATGCTTCCAGGAGCACAAAGAACAGGCCCACGTTCTCTGAAAGCAGGAAAGCTAACAGAGACAAATCCTCCTCCTAGGTAGGAACCCTTGGGAGCCCAACAGGAAGACAACTGATCACATTGGATGGGAGCTTGCCAAGCCCAGGTGAATGCAGCACATGGATTTATTAACAGAATGAAATGGATTTAAATTCTGCAGGGCTTTGATGGTCCAATGACACTTATTGGCCATATCCACTGAGAACTTGCCAGGGTCTCCCCAGTGCTTCAGAATCCAGAGAAGGCAGGGCTGATGTCCCAGGCTTTCCCCATGCTCCCTCAGAAAGGCCAGTCAGGAAAGGAGGAGACTTAGACACTTGTAGCTCCTGGACACTGAGAAGGTTATAGTTAAGATCCCGTCTTCTAAGGGGACAGGACCAAAAGATTTCCCTAAAGCCTCATGACAAATTGCAGGTAAGTTATGTCCTGCAGAGTCTGCCCTTTTGATGTGGTGGAGGAAAGAATATAAATATGCATATAAATAAATTACCTCAGCATGAAAACTATGTAGTCTAGAAAACACCTAAACCTCAAAGTATAGTCTTACTGAGGAAGATGCCAGGGTTTTTATAAAGAAGTCTCTCAGGTTCTATTCTTTTGAGAACTGTCATTTAATTTGTTCAGGGTAGAGTTTTATTGTTTTTTTATAATTTTAATCCTCTGCCACATTCCTCCACTAACCTTGGATGTCCTACAGTCTCTGATGGGGAGAGACCTCCCTCTGGATTCACTTTCAAAGAAGTAAGGATAGTTTATACACTTTGCCTTTTGTGCATAGATATTTTGAAGAAAATTTAAAAGTTTCCATTGGATCAGTATACATAAATATCCAAATCATCACATGCACAAAAGAATCGCCCTTACATACATTTCTTGCGTCTTCCACAGAAATGCTGCTTCTGAGGGAGGCGGAGGTGAAAGTTGCCATGGTACATGTGAGAGCTGGTCAGTTCCTGCTTCCTTGTGACCATCAGGACCTCATTCTCCATGCGACCCCTGGGCTCTGCGGATCTCTTGTACAGGACATGAGAGGGATGGCCACCGTGTGCAGAGCCATTCACTTGGCCAGCTAGGTGTGGAGGGAGTGGCTTCAGGAAGTAGTCAGCTTCCTTGGTCCTTATCATGCCTGACTGGAAAGAGAAGGGAAAGAGAGGTGGAATAATTATATATACATGGCTAGTTCTCCAATCGCTGCATTTGATATCATTCTGTCACCAGCACGAGTTCCTTCCGGTGAGACCGTGCTTTCAGGGCACCGGTGTATTTGGGGCCTGTGCACCCTGGGCTGGTGAGGGCCAAGGTAAGTTTGGGGCCTGGACTTTCTGGCCCCAGAGTGTTTGGGCAAGTGTGCTCCAGATGGGTGAAGAGAGTAGCATGCTTGGGGCCTATGCTCTAGGGGACAGCAAGTGGATCATGAGGTGGTGAGGGAACCATTGTGTTTGGGGCCTGTGCTGGGAACAGAGAGGGCAGAGAGGCAACTCCAACTTCAGGGGAATCCCCTGAGCCCCAGAGGCAAGGCACAGTGTTGATTACAGCTGGAGAAGATTTCTAACCTCCAAAGCAACTTTCAGAACACCGCCAGCCCAGAGCTGCAGGTATACCTGTAACCTCCACAACCTGAGTGTCAGTTGATACAATGCCATCTCATTCAAATCTGGCTCAAACCCAAAACAAAACACTCACTGAAGACTGTGCAAGGGTCCATACTTGCTCCCTCCTTAAGAAATTAGACTTTTATCCCAAGATGGGTAGACCCCAATTCAAAGCTAACACAACACAACAAGCTGAGAGCCCTACACCAAGGTCACCTAGTCCCACCATGCAAGTCACTGGTGAGAACATAGAGGAGGCTCAGAGATTCAATCCTAAAAACGAGAACACAACAAGGTTAGGACATAAAGCAAGGAGACTCTGACCAAGATAATGGCGAAGCTGGAAACAGTCAACAAATACATAAATGAAGTGGAACACAATCAAACCATACAGCACACAATCTTCATTACCAGGCTTAATTGAGGAAAATCAGAGGGACCTCAAAAGAGCAACAAATGAAGTGAAGGTAAGCCAACAACTAGAGGATCTCAATAACCAGCTGACTAAGCTTAATGAAGACAGGATTAAATGCAAGAAGGAATTTCAGGAAGCATTAAGAAAATCAAATCTTGACCTAAAACTGGAACTTAGCAAATGCCAGAGAGACTGGGCATTGAGGGCTTATAGCTCAACAAAATAAAGGCCATATGCAAAACCCCTAAAGACCAAATCATGTGCAATGGGGAAATCCTCATGAAGTTCCCATTAAGATTGTGAACAAGACAGGGGATTCTACTCTCACCACTGCTCCTCAACATAGTGCTTAAAGTTCTAGCCTAAGCCACAATACAGGACAAACACATAAAAGGGATATATACCAGAAAGGAAGAAGTGATAGTATTCCTATTTGCAGATGACATGATCCTATACATAATGGACCTGAAGGACAGTACCATAAAACTCCTAAATGTGATAAATTCCTTCAGCAAAATTAACACTGAAACATCAGTAGCCTATCTGTATGCAAATGATAATATAGAAAAAGAAATCAGTGAGATTGTTTCATTTTCAGTAGCCACAAAATAAATCAAATAATGTGGAATAACACTAACCAAGGATGTGAAAGACCTATATAATGAAAACATAAAAAAACATTCAAGAAAGAAATTGAGGAGGAGTTGAGAAGATGGTAGACCTTCCATGCTTCCAGGCAGTGGTGAGAGGTACAAGAAAGCTGCTTCCACAGCGAGCCTGACAATCTACAACAGGGTAATGGAGACACCTAGAACATTCCAAAATTCCAAAGCAGAAATCCAGAGGCTGCTAAGAGCTCAACACTAAGCAGACTTAAAACTTACCCACCATGGCTCAGGAAACTTTGAGGAAGAGGGTGTGGACCGATTGTAAGAACCACTGGGGGCGGATATCCAGAGGCATTGACCCCCACCCCATTACTGTCGGTTGCTTGAACAACTCATAGCCCTCAACCCCATGGAGCATCCGGGCAATCCCAGTGAGAAGGACCTTCAGTGGAAGGGAACAGGGAGGAGAGAAATGGTGGTATGAACACATGACTTGCACACATTAAGTTTCTACATATCACAAATAAAAATAATAAATTCAACGTTCTGTCATGTTAACAATAAGGAACAATTTCAGTGTGAAGGAATGAGCCTCAACCCAACACAAGCCATTTATAACAAGCTGAGAAATTGCATCGTCATTCTAGATGGTGAAACACCAAGAGCACACCCACCAAGTCTAGCCATTGTCTTCAAGCAAAAGAGAGAAATAAAGGACAACCAGATGGAGAGGAGAAAGTCAAATTGTCACTGTGCAGTGGACAGCGGCCTCAGTTTCCACTTTTGCCCACTTGTCCTAATTTGCACCAACAGCTGTATTATTAAATTTGTATACAGAAAATCCCAAGATATTCCACCAAAAATATTTGGATAAAGCTCTCCAGCAAAGTTGCAGGACACAAAACCAACGTGGTAAATCAGCAGTATTCCTATAGCCAATAGTGAATTATCTGGAAATCAAGAAGTGAGGCAAAGACCTTTATAATGAGAACTATAAACGCTGGTGGGAGAAACTGAAGAGGAAATAAATATAACACAGTTGAATCATATGATTTAAAAAAACACATAAACTTTGAAAATCTTTTAACTGTCCGTGAATATGGACCCAATTTTATAATATATGCTATTTAGAGCTCTGGTGTTGAAATGTATGTGTTATTATTGTGTTGATGTCTTTTAAAATTGCTTAGATGATTTGGTACCCAGAGGAAGATGTGGGCATACATCCCAGTGTGTCTGTAATTTCACTGTGTGCTTCAGGTTCTCAGGAGGAGTTTGGGAGTTAGGGAGTTTCCCTCCCATCAGTGCCCACAAAATGCAATCCTAGTTATTTCCAAAACTTTGTTAAACAAATTGTAAATCTTTAATTAATATGTGATACTTTCTAGAAAAATCTAACTCCACACAATGAATGAAGAGTGGGGTGGGGTATGGAGATAAAACAGAAGCCCGTGGGTAGCACACATGGGGAGGATAGGCATTGGCCACAAGGTCAAAGAAAAACTTGGTAAACTATCAATAAAGCCATCAGTGCCATGGGGGGTAGGCCCCCTGGGGCCCAGATTCCACAGGCTTTGGAAATGTTTGGAATTTATGTCCTGGACTGTGGCAGAGGCAACCATCCATGAGTGACTCTAACCTTTTTGGCATTCTAGAGCGATCAACTACAATAAGTCATAATGATTTATCGCTTGTAGCTTACCTAGGAATGGCCAAGAAATTTCAGTCATGGTTAGAGCCAGGTAGGTTTCAACCTTTTCACCATGACTAAGATGTCCAAACCCATATACCACCCATTGGCATTTCACACTACTAAAGTTAACCAGTGTAAGTATTAAATTAGAAACGAAAAAGGGGATCATCTGCTTTGAAAAAAGTTTTCTAATCAGCAAACCATTTCTTGTTTTCTCCATATGAGCCCTTAGAAAGGAAATCTTCCAGGCCATCAGAATTCAGAGCCTGTTCCTCCGGGTCTCCTATGCAGGCACGTGGATGTGCACAGGAAATGCCACAGGTTTTACCATGCAGTTTTAACATTTATTAGCTGTGTGATCTTGAAAGATTTGTTCCATTTCTCTAGTAAGACAGAAGGATAGCTCTTGCCGTATGTTTCTAAGAGTTACTAATTATTTAAAACACATGGTAAACATTAGAAGAAAGAACCACAGAATTAATGGAAGAAAAATACACGCTATCACCCTTTGCCCTTGATAATCACTGATTCTGTGCTGAACCTCGGGGTGCCTTGGGGATTCTTCAAAACCTATGAAACACCACAATCACCCCAAACTCATCTCTGGTATTGCGCTTTCTATACTCTCTCTTCGTCTAGAGCCCTTGTGTTTTCTATGGATATTTCACATAAAATCCATCGTCTATTTCCCAGGTTCAGTCAACTTTCTGGGCAAGAGGCTGAAGGACTTTACCCTCAGACAAGAGGACCCTACACAGCCAGAGGATTTGTGGATTTTCATTTAAAAGCTAATCAAGTATTATACTTGTTTAATTAATAATTTAATATTTTGTGTTCAAATAATTTTTAATTTCACTAAAGACCTGGAACAGAGTCACTGATCAGAGTGGCATTTTGATAACCCTGGATAAGCCATGGAGGATGAAAAATACTTTACAAATTTACCTCATTACCATGTGGCTTCTTTGATATCTTATTGAAAACAAGAGATAAATCATGGAAGATTAATGTTTTCTTCTTATCAAAGCTTTTCTTTGCTGAACCAAGAGTATTTCATTTGGAAACTCATAAAATGTCTAGTGTATGCCTGCCCACAGTCACCCCAGGGATGTAGAGAGTAGATCATTAACCAGGCTCCGGCAAAGTCCGGGGTCCCCCATGCCTCTAAAGGCGCTCTCCCAGGGCCTGCTGTTCTGGCAATCATTGTCACAATCACTGTCACCGATCACCCACTGGCTGCCTTCATAGGGAAGGGAAGGACACGGGCGTGGGAACGCTGAAACGTGCTGTTTCTTAGCATTGCAAGGGAGAAAGTGCCAAGGAAGCTTCAAAGCAGGACACCTGCTGTGTCCTATATATTACTCACACTTAGAAGTTGGTCGAGTTTTATTAATTGTGCCCCTGCACCTACTGATATATACAGAAGGGGCATGAACCAAACATACAATGACAATGGAGAAGGAATCAAAATGTGCCCAACCTCTGCAGCCATATGTCCTATGGTGTGGTGGACACCCACAGATCTGGCTCCAAGCTCATCTCAGGTGACATTATGTACACCTGAGTTGGGTACCAACAGGCACAGCAAAGAAGTGAGTATGCTCATATGGAAAGCAAGCATTCTAATTCCCAAGGGATTCTATTTTAACTCTCTCCTCCTTGATCTTCTTTAAAGCCTGACTAGGGACAGCCACATTCCATTACTTAGGGCTCCTTGGTGATATTTTAGAAACACTGAGTCAATTTCAGCATTCACCAGACATTTATCAAAGCAAACTGCTTTCTATTTCCTCATAACTTCAGGATCAAACACGAACCTGGTCCAAGACACATCCATCATTTGCCTCAGCTGCTTAAACCATAGTCAGTTTTATTCCATGATTAAATGTGACAGTTTGGAAGTCAAAATCCAGCTACAGTCATCTAAAAAGCTAAATAAACCAAGACATTAACTATTTCCCAGGGACTTGGCATCCTGTTCCGGTTCCTTATCACTCTGTCTTAAGTGGATAAGGCACTGGGCTTTCTCAACACCACTGCCTTTGAGGACAATGGGGCTCACAGCTGGCATAGGGGTGACTGTCCCTCTAAGCCCACAACCCAGGCCTCAGGATTTCCATGACTTACTCAGGCCTATACCTGGATCCTGGGCACCTTCCAATTGCCTGTCATCAATTCAAAAGACTAATATTTTGACCCTTGGCACCCTGATAAGGTTTCTGGTTATAATTTAATCTTGTTAGTGATGGCATGACTCATGCCATCATAATCCAATGAAGAGGGCTCAGCCCTGTGGTTCTCACAGCCTACTGCAGTGACACCAGGTCACATTTCCAGCATCAAGGAAGCAGCAAGGGAAGAGAGAAGCAGGTTTAAAGGAGAGAGGCTGGACTCAGGATGTCACCTCCTCGAGTCTGATAGGAAGTGTGCCTCCCACAAAAGAGACCTATCAAGAACGTGACTCAAGTTATTTGCTTTGTTGAATTATGTCTGGATCATGTGACCTGGTCAAGTTCAGTCAGTGTAAAAAACCAAAAGAGCAAAACGTATGTGATCGGGGTGAAGTGTCCTCTATCTAAACACTCCACACACTGTCACAGGGTGGCCGATGCATCTCTTATGATGCTGCACAAATGTGCCCACCTGAGACAGGAGCTATTTAAGCTTTTAATGCATTTAAAAGCAATAGGAAAGCTGGAGGAAACAGTTACCTCAGAGAGCAACAAGACCATCAACTGAATAGCATAACCAAAGGCCCAAGCAGCAAAGAGGCTAGAAATACTAGAGACCAATGACTGCTTTGCCTGTCACTACTGTAAATATCACTTGGACCAGAGACAGGGAAGCTGACTTGTGACAACATAGGAACTCTATCGTGTGGCTGGAGTGGCTACCCTACCTCATAAAAATCAATCAGGGGAAGGGTGAGTGCCACATATAATTCCCTGTAAATGTGACTGCCTTAAAAACAAAAGCCATTTAAGTGAGGTGGTCACATTTGGATGAATAAACAAAAAGCAGTGAGAGACTTTATTAAAAGTGTCCCATGTGCTGACTTCAAGAGTCCCCCCTCCAAGTCAGTGACTCAAACTTTGCCAATACAAGAGCCCACACTAGTTTAGCAGGACCAAACACACAGTTATTCAGGGAGTACTATTTTCTGCTGTCACAGCTCATGCCAACCCTGACTGCCCAGCAGCAGACAAGGATAGAAGCCCAGCATGCATGGCTCTTGACAGACACTTATTCAGTGAACAGGAGACAAGGAAAAGGAAGCCACTATGTACTCTATAAAAATGCAGTCAGGTCACTCAGGAGAAATAGCAGAATTGACACCCATTGGGGTGGACACTGAGAACCTTCGCTATGTATGAACAACATGCTCAGCATATGCACAATCCAATAGCCAAGGACAGATGTGAGCTGGGGAGATGGTTCCCTGAGCAAAGTGCTCACTGAACCATCATGCCAGCCTGATCCCCAGCACCCATGTTGAGTGTTAGGCATGGGGGTGTACATCTCTAATCCCAGCATTTGGAGGTGAACACAGAAGGGTCCTATGGATAGCTTGTCTAGCAGAATAAGGTCTGGGCCCAGTGAGAAACCCTGACTTAAAACAATAAGGTGGACACGATTGCGGTAGACATTAACCTCTGCCTCCACAGAGGTGGTGCAGTGATTAAAGGTGCTTTCTTACAAAGCCTGACAGTCTGGGTTCTATTCCCCAGTATCCATATAAAGCCAGATGGACAAAATGGTGCATAAATCAGGAGAGGCCCTGATGCACCTCCCCCCCACTCTCTCTTTTTCTCTCTGTCTCAAATAAATAAATAAAAATATTTTTAAGAAAACACAAACTCGGACTCACTAAATCAGGAAACAGTAAAAGCAATGCGATTATTGAATATAAATAGTTGAAATAATCTGGGATCTGTTTTTTATACCACAACAGGCATACATCATGGAAATATGATGAATGAAAACAAATAATGAAAACTGATCCTCTAATGAGCTGTGGCTGAGACTTACCGTGCAGTCACACTGTTCTTGGAGATTAGATGCCACCACAAGTGCAATTCCAACTCACATTAACAGTTTCCTTAGCGTGCTTGTGAATTTTATGAACTATTTAACAAGCACTGCGATCTATTACACGAAGCCAATCTATCATGAGCATTTAAGTCTATTGCACAAAACCTTTGAGTCTTGCCCTATCCAACAGTCAGATATACTACTCATGAGTTGCATGACGCAATGTAAATTTAAATTTAATTAAAATTGAATAAAATGTAAAATTCAGTTCTGCAGTTGCTCAATGGACACAAGGGGTGTTCAAATTCATTTTTACATAAAGACCTCAGCTATAGTCTCTCGGTTAGTTTTTACATACAGCTGTCATAAGTGTATCTATTCCCAAGATGCAAAGAGAAATATTTAAGCAAATATATTCTCAAGACATGAAAATCATGACTGCTACAAAAGACGACCTAACATAAATGTCATGGATGGAAAAGTGTGATAAAGTCCTTCATAGAATCACTGGATAAGCAGAGTTCAAATCCATATCACGGGAAAAAAAATTAGTCCTTTTAACCTAAAGTGTGTAGATGCATCTGTCTACTCCTTCATTCCACAGCCAGTCAATTGTCTTTGCTGAGCCAGATATACTGAGCAATCCAGACAACATTCCTATAACAAATCAATGTCCTTGTCCCCATGGAGCTTAAGTTACAGCATGGATTGAAGGGAAAGGTTATAAGCAACATATGATGTCTAATGTAAGAGAATTTACAAGCTAAGGAATATTATTTTAAGTAACAAACAATTTAGAATAAACAAGGACATCGGCATGCAGGGAAATACTTCAATTTTGAACAGCCAGTCAGGCTTCCTGGGGCCGGAATTGCTGCAGCTAAGCCTCTGGTAGGTGGAAAGCAACCTGTCAAGACACAGGGGGAGGGTCCTGGGCCAAGCAGACTCATCAGCCACTGTAAAGACTCCTCAGTGCTTGGGGGCAGCCCCTGATCTCTGTGTGCTTTGAAAACACCCACATATGATATATTCTCCACCCAGGACTTTGTTCAGACTAGGAACATTCCCTATAGCTCATCAAAGAAGGGACAGTTCAATATTTGTGGATTGACCCTAGAGTCCAGACCAACTCCATTTCATTACCTCCCATGCAGGGCTGTACTTACAATTTTAAAGGGTTGTCCCCTTATAGTTTTTCTACTTTTATTTCTAAGGGGGAAAGCACATGCCAGTTGCTGTCTACTTATCACACTGGAGTGTCAGTCCTGAGAACACACCCCAGACTACCTGGTTTGGCTTCTTGAGCCACATCCCTTTGTCTGGCTCAATTCCTCCTGGGTTCCCATCAGCCCACCTCACTTTGGTTCCAAGGCACCCCAGCTTTGTCAGTTACTAAGCTGTTTCAGGACACCCATCTTCTTGGGCCTCAGAGCCTTCTCTCTCACTTCCATGACCTACTTCTTGGCACACCTCTCAGCATTCCACTCACCAGGTCTTTCTCATCCTTCATTTTGGAATAGTGCAGTGTTGGGAGTGGCTAGCCACCATGTTGTTCTTGATGGTGAGGCAGATAGGGGACCTGGGCCTTATGCCAAACACAGTGGCTGTAGGTGGTTCTCGGGCCAAAGATATGACTATAGTACTTAGTCTGTATTCTTGCCAATGTGAGCTGTGCATGTGTGTTGGTGAGTCATATATGTGTGCCTTTGTGTATGCTCTTGTCCAGAGGATACAGGAATTTTGGGTTCCTTGTACATCAATGGACCAATAATTTGGGGTGTTCCCAGATCCTTGTCCTATGAAATTGAAGAGTGAAATCCATGAACCAGAGAATAAGGTTCAGAAGGATTTTATTATAGCTTTAAAGATTTAGGAGGAAGAGGAGCATGGAGGGTTAAGCCCAGTACCTAAGAGAAGCAAGCAAGGAGGGGGCTCTTGCCCAGAGGGGCAAGAAGGGGTTGAGAAGCCCACCTTAAGACTCAGATCTGGGGTTTTTATGGAGAGTGGCTCCTTGAGGAAGACCAAATCAGCAGGTTACTATGGACAAAAACCAGATTTTACAGCTTTGCCAGGAATCTTGGTAAGGATCAGAGTTTCTGTCCCCTAGGAAGGGTGCAAGCTTAAACTAGAAATCTTTCCTGGATGGTGTGACATCCAAGTTTCTGCAGCCTTAGGGACATTTCCTGCTTTTAGTCAAGGAATAAAAGAAAACAAAAACTTTCACTTTTGGGGTTCTGTTACTCTGCTTAGCCAATTTCTGTTTTCTCCTGTCACAGAGACCCTGATAGTTGCTTTGCTGGTGCTTATACACATTCAACACACATACTTCAGAGAGAGAGAGAGAGAGAGAGAGAGAGAGAGAGAGAGAGAGAGAGAGAGAGAGAGAGAGGAGATAGAGACAGAAATTGAAAATTTTCTCATCAAGACTGTCAAACAGATTTTTCAGTGGAAAATAATGCCTGGAATCTGCAAAAATGACAGAGCGCCTGTGAAAGGCAGCCGATTGGAAAAAGGTCAAAAAGGCCACCAGCAGTCAGGGCCACAGAAGAGGGCAGCTACTGCCTGTGGCATTCCAGCACAAGTCAGCCACAGTGGCAAGGAGACCTGGGAAGAAGCCAGGAATGCACATGTGTTTCCTGTTAGATGCCACGAGTCCTCAGGGTGTTGTCACCCAGTCCTACAGGCTGTTGCTGAAATCCTGCATGTTTTCCTGCATACAGGACCCCTCCCAATGTGAGGTTCCATGGCTCCTGTCCCTCTGGCTCTGTGATGAGGTCATGGTGCAGACAACTAGCTCATGAGTCAGCTGTTTTTCTGTGAACTCAACCTCTGGAGGCAGCCTTTGGTTTCTCTGCTCCCCAGTTGGAGGTCTGCATCTCTCCTGAAAGTGCTCCTTAATCTGCAGGTTCCAAGATAGGCATATCACATTCCCTTGAATCTTATCAGGGTGACCTGAATATCCCTTCATTGATCACCTATTGTGCATTGTCTCTTTCCCTATTATCATCCATAATCCTTGGGACAGATAAGCACAGTGGGAATTAGCAGTTACATCTTTCAAATGAAGATAAACAAGCCTGACCACTCTGAATGGCCAGCAGTTGGTGATTGGATATACAAATATGATGCATTTCCACATTAGATGTCATTCAGCAATGAGATGAAATGAGGACCTGAGGAACGTGTACATGTCCAGATACACGATGTGAGAGAGGAGCCAGAGCAGAGCCCACAGCTTGACTCCATGTCTCCGAATGTAGGTATTTGATTGACAGGCTTGGGTGGGAGCATGGAGTGAATGCTGAAGGGCATGGGCTCATTTTAAGTGTAAATAAACAAATAAGTAAATAAAGAGGTCTAAGACCAGGTGATGAGATGGTTACAGAACCTTGTAAATTACTCAAACACTAATGACTTGTGAACATAAAGTGGTGATGTTTTTATAATCTAAGAAAGCCCTTAAAGAAAACACACTAAGTCTCCAAGAATGTAACTAAGTTGTACCAAGACCTCTGAGCTCCTATGCTGGCCACATCCGGTAAGGAGGTGTCTCCTGGGAGTAGCAGAGGCCTGTGATGGAAGGCATTCTGAAAAGAATCCTAGGAAGACAACCCGTGGGGACAAACACCAATGGTTGGTCTCATTCTTCACAAAAGGCAAAGAAGGGAGTCCAGAGATACTAGCTAGGTCCAGGAGAGAATGTGGTGCGTGTTTAAATACCTTCCCCTTGACAAAATCAGGACAGAAGGATCTTTCTGGTCTTTTCCATCATGCCCTGAGCCAGCCAGTCTCCTCATAAGGTTTTTGCAGGAGTCCTCACTGCATACAACACTGGAGCTGAACATCCCTTCGCTTACAACAGTGCTGATGGGTCAAGAGTGTTACTTATGGAGTTAGGCACTTCCTGTACGCCATCTATGACCCCGCCTTTCTGAGAAGTGACCGCAAAGCTCTTCCTTTGCGGACATTCTGACTCAGCAGGTGTAGGCTGTGCTGTGATAATGTGTGTGTTGAGTGAGATTCACACACCTGGTGCCAAGGCATGTAATACATGTCACACAGGCTGAGGCTCTGCATGGCTGCTCCAGATCTGAGGTCAGAGAGTGAGACAGGGGCCACCATTGGAGGAAAGCATGGTTTCATTGGATGTCTACCAAATATAAATGGCTTCCTGAGAGAAAATCTGATTTTATGTCGAGTTTGTTTTAACGGACATTTCCTTATTTCTTTTCAAGCGAGTTAACAGTCACTGTCTAAACTTTCTGGCGGCATGTGGATGAAACTCAGAAGCCATGCCAAATATGACAACTGTCCATGAAGTTCACTGAAATGGACTGAGAACATGGTCTATAAAAAGGCATTTACCACATCCACATAGGGCCTGGAAATGATCATCTGTCCCAACGCTGTGCTCACCATAACTTCTGTTAGACATGTACAATTCTAGGCAGTTACTTTAAACATCTGTTACTACGGATACCAAATTTAACCATTCATAAATTCCAGACTCAGTCATTCATATGGCCGCATCTGCTCTTAGTAAAGTCAGCATCCCAGGGAGATTATAAAAGAACAGATTGTATTTTCAAATGAAGTAAATGTCTGATATTGAGGATGGTCTTTTTCAGATGTGGGACACATACTCGGGATGATGTTTTTAAAGGGCATCTTTTTATGAAGCTATTATCAAGAATTCATTATGCAAATAACATCATTTTCTTCCTAGAAATGAAATATGAATGATACTAGGGTTTAGTTAGCCCACAAGAATCTGGAGTATTCCTATATAGATCTCCAAAAAGCATTTTCAGAAAGTGGTCAATTTCTGAGCAGACCCTCTGTTTCTAGAAGAAAAATGACAAATAAACAAAGAAAAGACAAAAGCTTATAGCTACAGAGAATAAGCTCAAGAAGTTACAGAAAATCGCTAGGTCTGGGCTGGCCCCAACTGTGACTCACTATTCATTTCTCTAATGAGAAATGAGTCGTCACATTGCCATCCCCAATGGCCTTGGCTACCAGCAGCTGCCCCCACAGGCTCAGAGCCTCAAAGACTTTGGCAGTAATTTCTCTTCCTATCTCATGGCCAGGAAACCATCCCTAACAAAGATGACCTAAGTGTGTTATCCAGAGAATGGCAGGACAGCTGCTCTGAACCAGGTAAAATAGTTTTACATTAGCCAATGGTAATACTAATTGACCCTCCTCTATTAGCTGTAATAACTGCAAACCTTCCAACAACAGAATACTCATTAACAGTCAAGAGTCATCTACATTATCTCTCCTAGACTTGTCTTGTATAATGGTTATCTTCTAGCTTTGATGCTAATCTTGCTCAAGTTGGTGCCTTCTGCAGAATCCTTACAAAAGGACACCCATGGCTCCATCCAAACTTCAGACTTAAGAGGGTTTTTTTTGGTATATTTTTTGCCTGAAAGAGTTTCCAGAGGGCTGGAGAGATTGCTCAGTGGTTAAGGCACTTGCCTCCAGTGCCTAAGGGCCCCGGGTTCAATTCCCCAGTACCCACATAAACCAGACCCACAAGGTGGTGGTCCTGGTGCGCGCGCTCTCTCTCTCCC